>JACEGR010011339.1:0-15257 GCA_014170235.1 Listronotus bonariensis | reverse complement strand
AGTAGTTTATTGTCCATGACGCCATCTATCGGTAGAGTTTTTTCCTATTTCAATTTTGTAAAATTATTAGTCTTATTTTTCTGTCATATGATATTTCGGTTAGATTTTGATACGAATCATATAATGCCATAAAATTTTTCTGGAATGTTTTCTGAACATAAAGTCATTAGATTTTTATGAGCTAGTATGACGAAAAATGACGTCGGAAAGACGTCACTTCAACGACTTCAAAAACACGTCATTAAAATGACGTTAAAATGACGTCATAATTTTGGTCTGATAACGTCCTATGACTAAAAATTACCAAAACCGTCAGCTTGCTGCTTGGGATATTTATTACTTATGAAAAAAAATAGCAATTTAATCCTTTTTTAATAGTATTATAACTTATTTTTGTAAGTTTTGTATAATAAAATATGTTTTAAAGTAAATATACAAGATTTTACAAATTCGAGGAACACCATCGTGATCTCGGCAACGGTAAGAGATTCTAGGTTGGTTAAATTGAGGCATAACAATATTGCATTTTAAAATTTAAAAATTCGCGATCGTTGCGGAATTATTCGGAAAACCAAAATTTCTTGAAACGGTTCTTATTTTATTCTTGGGTTATTTAAAGAGATACTTTAAAACAAACGACACATTAACATGCCACATTTTCTGTTCTATAAAATAATGTCAGTAAATTTAAGATCCGACGTTTCGTCTTTGAGCCACCACCATCAACTTTGTTTTTTTAAATGGGCGAAATATTTGGTTTTAAACTTAATACACTCCATATTTTAATTCTAAATACAACGATTTATCACACTTTACATTTATGCGACATTTTAAGCCGAGAAACCATCAGCATTCACTATTTTGCCATAACAAATCCAGATTTTTCTCCAAACGTTTAAGAAAATTTCCGTTTGCAGATAAGTATGCGTCCATTTTTTTATGACAGGTTACAATAGAGACATTTTGCACCCCATATTTTTCAATTCCGTTGTGGTTAACGTTATTCTGAGACTGCGCAGTAAGGCAAACATGATCCGTTATCGTTATTAACCATACCGGACTCCTTTAATTACGGATGAATACCGAAGAGCTTATCGTTATCGTTATCGTTATTGTTATACTGCGTGGTTGCCGGATTGTAGAAATTTTAATATCAATTATTTAAAAGGTTAAAATTTTATTGCCGTATCAATTAAAATATCATTTATACAAAGGCTCTAATTAGCGAAAAATCTATAGCAGTAATAAAAATCAAATAGTGTTAAGAAATTCAAACGGACTTGCACTTTTACGGATATTCTAAATCAGCTAATTAATTTAGATGTTACAATCTGGCACACTTGCTTTTTATTCTACTACCAAACTTAACCTTACTTTTTGTGTTTTGCTTATACTGTATTGTTTGCATCTACTTTAAAAAACGAAATCAACAGAAGTGTTTGCATATATTTAAATATCAATTTATATCTTATGAAGAATAAAAGTAAATACTGATTTTTAGTTAACTTTAAAATCGGTGAACCACAGGCAAAAATAAGGTTATGTGTCGAAAGCGCAGACGCAAGATATATTTCTTAAAAGAGGCTGCAAAATCTCTGTCTAAAACGGCTGCCGTAATCGTTATGTTTAATAACGATAACCATAAGAAGGCCAAAAAACGTCTGTTATTTTAAGAGGTGCAAAATGTCTCTAATAAAGTTAATAGAGGTGTATTATTAAATTTAATTCTTTATTTTCTTACGCTTAAAAAAATGTATGTAAATTATAATAATTCTTGTAGCTTGTAAGTTAAATTATAAATAAAAAAATAAAAAGAATTATAATGAGTACTTGAAAAAAAATTATATTTTCCTTCAAACGGAAATTTCCAAAATTGTTTGAAATACAAACGTAATTTTTAATGGAAAAATAGTGTATGATAGTTTTTGGCTCGAAACGTAGTATAAAGGTAAAGTGTAATATATCATTGGATTTCCCAAGCAGCAAGCTGACGTCATTATGATGTTATTTTTGGTCATTTTTCGTCATAACACGTCATCAGACCAAAATTATGACGTCATTTTACTGATGGGTTTTTGACGTCGTTAAAGTGACGTCTTTTCAAAGTAATCTTTTCCTCATACTAGCTCATAAAAATCTAATATGGTCATGTTTGGAAAACCCGCCAAAAAAATTGGTGACATTATATGATTCGTGTCAAAATCCAACCGAAATATATGACAGAAAAATAAGACTAATAATTTTACAAAATTAAAATAGGAAACAACTCCTATGATAGATGGCGTAATGGACAATAAACTACTACTACTTGTCTCCCTTGTGGCGCAGTGGACAGAGCTTTGATCTTCGAAGCCAGAAGTCGCCGGTTTGATTCCAAGCGGGGGAGATATATTTAGTTAGTAGTAGTAGTTATTTAAAAATGACGTCCGTGGTAGCACTACTGCGTTGTCTAAAAGGTGCTCTGAAATGCATAACTGTATGTTTCAGTAGCTTTGTTCCAGTAGGCTGTCAAAATGTTTGCAACCGTTCGGATGCTGCGCACGTCAAATTTGTCTTTCCAGCAGTGCCATGTTTGTAACATTGTACAATTGTTTGCAGTTCCAGCAGTAGTTTTAAGATGTTGGAAATATGTTGAAAACTGTTTGAAAAATTTGCAAACTTTCTTCAAACATTACTGACAATTTTTTAACATAACCTTTCTTGTATTGACGTGTAAGCAGTATGCACGCCTTGTTTATGTTTCATTCCAGCAGAAAACTGTTGCCAACATTTCTGACTAATGTTTGTAACAATTTCTTCGTTTTACGATTGTTGCTAACATGTTTTCAATATTTTGCTGGAACAAACCTATTATGTTAGATTGTTAGAACTGTACTATCACTTACATTTAATTTTTTTACTAGTAATTTTACAGGTTGTCCCGAAACTGATATTTATTATTATATTAATTTCTGGACATCCTGTATAATTTCTAGTAAGAAATTTAAATGTAGGTGATGGTACAGTTAATATTCCAGCAATCTAACATAATACACAAAGTCAAGCGTAAGTAAGAAAGAATATATTTAAAGTTTATTTTTGTCAATTTTTTTTTTTAATCCCAAATGTCTTAAAAAGCTTCCATTTTGGTATAGGTATGGCTAATAAAAAGTACAAGTACAGATTAACTATTTATGTCAATTTTCAATATTTTGATAAACTTGGCTATTTACCTTTTTATCACCTTACTTATTAATATTCAATAAAATACATGACTCCAAAATAAACATATAGTTTTTTTATTCAAATATAAAGAAATAACAATGGCTTAATATTTCAAAGAGGCACCATTTTTTTCCACTAATAAGTTTAAACGTGTGGGCATTGATGCAATCAGCCTTTGTGCATGAACATTGTAATTATTTCAGGTTTCTTCAATTTTATTCCACAAATCATCTCTGTTTTGTGGATGGAAATCATGGTTCTTGTTAATTTCCTTTACGATATATCCCCAAACGTTTTCGATTGGATTAAAATCAGGGCTTCTTGAGGGCCAAGGTAACAATGAAATGTTATTTTTCAGTAGCCAGTCCAAAACTCTCCTTGCTGTATGGACGGGGCAGTTGTCATGCTGGTCTATAAAATTTTCTTGTTCAAATATATTTTTGCCGATGGCAACATAACATTTTGGAGTATGTGTATATAAGATTGACTATTAAATCTTTCTCGAATACGGTGGCATATGCCTAGCCCTCTAAAAAACATATACCCCCATACATTAACAGAAAATCTTTCACTTGTTTTAACATGTTGGATATATCTTTCTTCGTACCGTGTGTTTTGCGGCCTTTACACTCTAATCTGCCCGCCATAATAAGATTGAAAAATCTTCTCATCGGTAAATACTACTTTTTCCCAAAAATCCATACCTTGCGGTAAATATTCCAGTGCAAACCCCATTCTTTGCTCTTTATTTAAATCGGTCAAAAATGGCTTTTTAGCAGCTACACTGCTTCTCAATTCCGAATTTTTCTTAATACGATTTCTTGCCGTTCTTACTGTCCCAGGAAAATTAGTTTGGTTGTGTGCTTCTACAGCTGTCTGAAATGGATTGTTTCGCAAAAATCCATTAGATCATTATCTTGATTTTCGTCTGAAATTACTCTTCTACCACTTTCAGCCCTTCTCTCCAATGATCCTGTATTTTCCCATTTAGTTCTGAGGCTTTGAATAGTGCTTCTTGGTTTCCCAACTTGCTAAACTTTTCTTCCCAGAGAAACACCTTCTTCGAATAGAGTAATTACTCTCGCCTTCTCTAGTTCATTCATTTTCCAAAATTAAAAAAAGTAAAATAATATAATTTTGAAATGTGTGACAGATAACAATTTGTCAAGTAAGGTATATTTTCAGGTGATCCAGGTACGCAAAAGCCAACATCACACTGGGAAAAATTAGGTGTACGAGATTTTAATTCCGTCACTGTACGGTATTTTTATTCCATTAATCCAAAACTATATACAGGGTGTTCCATTAAAAAAAAAACACAAGTTTAATGTGATTTTTTTGAGCCCCTCTACAATTCCACCATCGTCGCGGCAGCTGACGCTCACAACAATTCATGTACAGCCCTCTTGAAGCATTTTACGAGTTATGGACTGAGAGGAAATTGGTCACGAAAATCTATCGCTGGCTCACAAACCATATTTTTTATGCCCTTGCGCTTTGGTTGTTTTATTTATTTATTTATTTATCCATTTTTTGACAATTTTCCATAATTTAATATCAAAAAGCTCTTGTAGAGTACTCCATAAAGAGTTCTTTTTATTTAAATTTTCTAAACAATATTTTAGTAAAACATAACAAAGTTGATATTTAATGGATTTTTAAGTAAGTTTTTTTAAGAAAATATATCAATCTTATTTCCTTTAAGGCTTTAAATTAAGGAAACGTTCCCTCTGCAAATAAAGAAAATCCTTCGTGCAATGTAGGAAGGGTGGATCACAAAGGGAGATAATATCATTGTTGCCGCACTGGATAAATTTGCTCCTTTTCCTTAGAGAATCTTTACAGGAAAATACGTGTTTTTTTTTGCGTGGTATGCAGTGTTTTCTACCCTTTGATAAAATCGCATTTTAGCATAAAACACTTTTATTATTTATTTTATTTTGTTTTAAAATGTTGTTAAAAAATTAAGAGCAGATTCTTTATTAAACAATAAAAATCAAAGATCCTATAAACATGGGTCAGCAAAATTTTCGTTTTTAATATTTTTGGTTAGTTTAGAGACTTCACATATTATTGGTTCGGACTCGTTTTATTTTAGAGATTTTGATAGTGTTTAGTCGAATAGTTTTCAGTCATTCGTGTTTTTATATAGATATGATATTGATGAGGGTCCCCTAATTAATGGTACACGGGGTGTTAAAGGGATATAAATATTTTTTATTCATGCATTTCGATAATTTCTGATATGTTTTAAACATTTTAATAAAACTCGGTATCCAGGTGTTTTTAGCTATTAGTTATTTATATCTGAGCAGTTGTAATTATAGCTAATACGATGTTATTGAAGATACATGCTTTCGGGTGCACTGAACAACTAAAACGTGAATACCATAAAAACGGTTGTCAAGACCGATTCTTACAAAGTATACCTTTTTTGTGCAGAAAGCATAGAGAAGCTTACTAGTTTACATACATACAGAGTAGTAACAAAAAATTGGGTAGTTTTAGAGAATTTTAAATAGCGTACCCATCGCCCTCTAGTCTACACACAAAAATTAATATTCGATCTGAAAAGCTAATGTTTAAAAACCCCGAGATACCGTTTTATTAAGATATTTAAAAGGGGGAACAATTATCGAAATAAAGTTACTTTTTCTTTTTACTATGACACCCCCGTATCTTCCTTATTATAAACTTTTGGATATTAGGTATGTTTGGTTAAATCTTAATATTTTGACATAAGGAATCTGTGGTTTTTCTGTGCACCATTCATTAGCGGACACCTTGTAAACAAAGTTTTTAAAATGGTTTTTGACTTACGGAATCATGGAAAATGTTTTGCTCTGCCAGGTACCTCATCGTCCTGTCGTCGCTTTGATAATTTTTAATTTTCAATATTTAAACCACAATTATGTTTTCGTTGTATGCCTATTAAAATAATCCAATAAATTTTGGTTACAACATACAGTTCTTTTTTGTTTTCTCCTTAATTCTACGCCACTGATCTGCCTAAAATCAAACATGGCCGAAAATGGCCCGACTTCACGTCACAGCCGCGCTAGCCAATATGGCGAATGTCGTGACCTTATCTCATCAATCGACTTTGGGTACAGGGATCCCTAACTATAAACGTGCAATTAAATTTATAAATACCCGAAATAAAACGAAACACAAACACAAAACTAGAAATGAATGAAAGTATTTTTTTGTCAGCTCTTATGGACCACCTTCGACGTGGTTTCTACATGCACTTTTATATCTATAATTTATTATATCTTTTAAAAGGCAGAAAAGGTACACTCATCAAATTAAGTTTTATTATGCCTTATGAATTATTACTTTTCGACACACTTCACAGAGGTCAACAAATCAAACTTCAAAGCTGCACACCCAGATTTCTTAAAATAACAAGCTGTTAAATTTTTTAATAAATCATACGCCTTAAAGAGTTTGTGTTTGAGTTTATTAAAAATGCTTTTAAAGTACCAAATGTTATTCAAAGGGGATTCTAAAAGCTATGTATACATGTCTGACACCTTTTGGTAACTATTTCCTTGATAGTACCATTTAATTATCAATACTTTTTCTTCAGTAGTATAACTCATGATTAATCTTTTCGCTCTACGATTTTTTGATAATAATAAAACACAAAAATTTTAAAATTACAAGGTTATGTCACGCTAACTGGTATTTTTATTGTTGTTCATAAATATGAGGCGATAATAATGTAACAATTTTTAAAAATATATTAGCATCTAACTAGCAAACGGGTTAACCGAAAAATCTAAAGATTTTACCATGGACGTAGATTTGCATGCTCTTCAATAAACTTTCAATAGAATTTTTCTCTCAAATAATTAAGGGAGCCAATAATTGACCCCCTTAAAAATTACATGGGATTTCCTATGTCCCGCCCGGCGATGCATCACCCGGTATATTTTAAAGAAATTTTACATACTTATACATATTTCAGGTTTTTAGTAATGTTTTTAGCTATGTTAGTCGTGGTGATGTTGGAACTTGCTTCTTTAAAATTCTACAAAAAATCACTTTAGTAAAAGAGACATCTTAAGCTATATAAGTATTTAGAAAAACACAAAATTTTGCATGACAGATAGTATAGATTTCGCCACAAAAGATCTACAGCAGATCTTCTTTCGTTCGTATCACACTGCTGGAATAAGTCTCTTAAGTTTCTAGGTGAGTCCCAGATCGTTGCTCTTGATATATCCAAAGCTTTTGACCAGGTCTGGCATGCCGCACTTCTTAATAAACTTCCCTCCTATGGTCTTTCAACTAAACTCTGTACTTGGCTCTCTAGTTATCTATCTGATCGACGTATATCAGTTATTGTGGACAGCCATTCTTTAAGCTTTCACCAAGTAAATGCTGAAGTGCCTCAGAGCTCAGTTCTAGCACCAACATTTTTTTCTTCACATCAACGATCTTTTCTCGTCCACAACTAATTCCATTCATTAGTTGAGTGGAACCTGCTGCCCGCGGAGGTCTTTCCTTCCCCCCAATTCTTCAAGTATTTAAGTACCGTGTTAACAAACTTCCTTACCCTCTTAGGACACCCACGGTACGTTAGTATTTAGGCTTAAAGCCTTCGTGGATTGTCAAAGATAAAAAAAATGTCTTTAAATCATAAGCCAGGCGGAATACCTGATTGCAAAAAAATTATTGTATTTATTATAAGTTAACAAATAAACGAAAAAAATGAGCTCTTAGCGGACCATTTTTGATAAAAATAATTGAATATAAATGGCGGTTAATTTTTTATTTTTATTTTAATTAGATTTTAGAATAACACTGTAATATAATAATCTATATGTAAAAAAATCAAAAAAGCTAAAAATTTTTGAAAATTCCACCCCTGTTTTTGGAGTTTTTGGTTAGGCGCCATTTTATGAAAAAACATTACTTTTTAGTTTTGTTGGTTCACGTGATAAAGACATTCGTAATATTCAAAAATCTGTCAACTTTTTATCTTTTAAATCCCCATGAGGTTAGAAATCATGGCGACGAGGACATGGCGTTTTTTCTCCGTTCACTACAAGGACGTATTACTTTATAATTTTTGTATTTATTTTCTTTTAAATTAAAGTGTACTCTTTGTACAGGGCGTTTTTCTAACGACGGTACCAAACTTAAGGGGTTGATTTTTATGTCTTTTTATGAAAAAAGTTTCTATAAACATATGTCCGGACTTTCTTCATTTCTGAGATTACGCGGCGTTAAAGTTTTACTTACTTAGTATGATAGGACTCATCACTATACAAATTTCTAATATTACAGGTCCACCGTTACTCGAAGGGTTTACTATCTCTGGGACTATTAATAAATGAGAAGCTCCAAATCAAAGCACATATATATATATATATATATACATATATATATATATATATATATATATATATATATATATATATATATATATATATGCTTCACTTCACTTGACACTTCAGTTGACATCACCTGAATATATACAAGAAACATTAAATAAAGTGAGAGACATTTTAAAAAACAATAATTTTCCATTACCACTAATTAATAAAATTATTAAACAAAGAATTCAAAAATTTTATAATAAAGAGGCCTTTACTACCAAAAATGACAACTTGGAAAATAAAAATATATCGCCATGCCATACACAAACTATTTGTCGGAAAAAATTAAATATAATTTAAATAAACATAATATTATAGTATGTCACAAAGGACACAACTTAATAAGTCAATTTTTTGCAAGATTAAAAAGTCAAACACCCCAAAAGAAAAAATCAAATGTCGTTTATGCCATCCCTTGCTCTAATTGTCCAAAAATACATTGGTATGACTACCCAACATCTAAACAACAGATTAAATGGTCACAAATACCAAAAAAATGCATCTACAGCTTTACATAAACACGAAATTGAAACAAAACATTCTTTTAATTACACAGAAACAAAAATACTTGATCAAGATAAAAAATACCAAAAACTAATAGTAAAGGAAATGATCCATATAAAAAAGAAAAAAATTGTGTAAACAACAAAATGACATTGAAAAATTAAGTCAAAATTATTACAATTTAATAAAATAATAAGAGGATCTATCTCAAACATAACATAATTATCTGCACTACATAGGATTAAGATTGCATTTTTGAAACCATATTAACACAATTTTTTTAGTTAATAAAAAAAATCAACGGAAATTCTTATCCTGCCGACTACCAACAAAACAGTTGCATTAATCTCTAATAAATATCAAATATACGTATAAAGGTATGTTTTCAAGGTGCGTATCCCATTATTTTATTTTGTTAGTTTTTATTGTTTTTAAAATGTAGTTTAAATTGTCTTATGTCTACCTTTGTGTCAGTTTTATTATATAAATATAAGAATTTTATATGTAAAAAAAAAATCATCCATTTAATGTTTTGTAAATAATTAATATAGGTTTAACTCGTTATTATTTTGTAGGAACATGCCAAAAGACTATCGTTAATATAAATAAATAGATCTTTGAAAAAGCCTTCCATGTAAGGCGAAACGTCAGAAAATGTAAATTATTGTTTTATTAATTAAAAAAAAACCACAATCCCAAGAAACAAAGTAAACAAAAGTAAATTATATATATATATATATATATATATATATATATATATATATATATATATATATATATATATGTTAAAGCAAAAGGAAAAATTCCCTACTGTCTTGGTGTATA
Organism: Listronotus bonariensis; assembly: GCA_014170235.1. Taxonomy (NCBI): domain Eukaryota; kingdom Metazoa; phylum Arthropoda; class Insecta; order Coleoptera; family Curculionidae; genus Listronotus; species Listronotus bonariensis. The sequence goes on along the minus strand of JACEGR010011339.1, from coordinate 5,334 downwards.
ATAAAAATATTTTACTCCCTTTAAAGACAGTTAAAAGAAAACGTCCTGCTTTTCTATGGGAATTCTTTCTATTCTATTCTATTCTAAGGGAATTTTTCCTTTTTGCTTTAACACACATAGCCACCCCGCTACAATTGATGCTCGTATTTACTGAATGCGATTTCAGTAGGGCATCAACGGCAGGATTTAATATCCTACCGCTGGACAACGAAACTTGTCTAATAAGAGGACGCTGGTTTCCTATGCTATTCACCACGACTCGATACAGCCTCACTGAGGAGTCCTGTAAGGCAGGCGAAACCGGTCTGGGGAGAGAGTCGTGGTGGATAGCATAGAAAAGCAGGACGTTTTCTTTTAACTGTCTTTAAAGGGAGTAAAATATTTTTATTATATATATATATATATATATATATATATATATATATATATATATATATATATATATATATATATATATATATATATATATATATATATATATATATATATATATATTATTAGATTTGTATTGTAATATATTTTGATTAAATACCTTTTTGAAAAATAATAAAACGCATTGTAAAAATTGTGGGATACTCTTAAAATTGTGTTTCATTAAAAACTTCGTGTTGATTTCGAGCTCCTTAAATACACAGCTTTATTTCATATTTCATTTACTCTTTTCTCCACAAAAAGTAATTAACTCTTTGGCGAAGGGCGAAGCCCGCAGTTATGATCTAGTAATATTTTAGTAAAACCATCTGTTGAATAATTAATTTAAATAGATATATTCCTTTTCCGGCATTTCAAGAAGTCCCACAAAGACCGGTATCTTAAGCCCTTTAACTTAACTTGAAGTAATTAGAAGATTAATTTATTTAGCCCGTATAAAATCTTGTAGAAGATAAAGTAACTGGTACTGGCTTCCTCGATTGGGTATTTTTAATTTAACACCGTCGGGGATTTAAGGATTTATACAAGATGTTTAAAGTTAAGACGACACGGTTGCTAACATTCTTACTACAAAAGATACGACTTTGGTTAAATTAGCAAATTATTGTATCTTTGTTAGATGATTAGCATGGTAACGTAAAATAGAAAAGAATTAAACATATATATGGGTCTACAGTCTACAGTTATTTAGTAGCGCAGGATTAATATACGAACACTTGCGAAACAGACTGGAGTCCGAAAAAGCGGCCATTTTACTTTTCATTAAATATAATGCTCCAGTATTCAAATTTAATTACTAAAAAAATTAATCAGTAATAGTAATTTACTCACTACTTTAATATTTAATAAAGAATGGATAAATATTACTGTCTTTTTTACACTACCCACACTTAAGTTTTTGTACTAAACCTCTTAAAATCCGTATCCGCATCCGCGTCCGCGGATGTGAAAAAATATGCATCCGTAACATTCCTGATATGCAGCAACACTTCTACAGAGATCCGGTCATTTTTACTAGCGGGTGTATTTTCGACCAGAATCCCCTCGTCTACCTGTCTAAGAAAATGTACATTTTCGACCAAGGATGTACGAGCCATAAAATGTTAGTGATCGGATTTAGCTAATAATTATTAAAATAAATATCTAATACCCAAATGATGGATAAAAGGCCCCGACAAAAATACGCCTTAAAAACTAATATAATAACATTAAATCTACCTTGTCTTCCCATTATTTTAATTGCAAGCAAGGCATAAAGTCCTCACTAACAGCAATAACTTTTTTAGGACACTTTGTATACACCGAATATTTTTATAGCATGCCTATTTGGAAACCCAACAACTCTTATTTAAGACTTTTTGTCGCATTTTGTTAAATAACAGAAATATTGGACTTCCTCGTACCATAGAGCCACCCCAAAGTGTTTGTCTGCCAAGGGGTTGGTACCGTCAAAACTGTCTGAGGACTGAGAAAATATCTTCTAATAGGTACCCAGTAACATAATATATAAAATTCAGCTTTTACAAAATAACGACAGTTAGGCTTAAATTAATTAAAGTGTGGTACCTGGTACCTGTCAAAGCCACTATGAGTCAAACTGTAATCCATCATCGCTTTTACCGATGTTGGGAGCATACACTGACAAACTTTCAGCTTTTACAAAATAACATAAGTCTGCCGCTCACTGGCTCATGAACTACATGCGCTTGATTTGATCTTTTAAGAAAACCTTGAGTATTACTAATTTTATTGGTTTTGTAATTATTTTCTTTAAAAATATTACACGCTGTACGTTCTAAAATGTCAAGTTCTTTATAAATTTAAAAGCTAGAACAAGGACCACTTATTTCCACAAAGGCACACACATTAACCTCTTGTTAATGGTAATTATTTGGGTACAAGCAAGAAAATAAGTTAAAACTACCAAATATCCAAAAATCTTAAAACAAGTAAAAATAAAAAACTAAAAAATTGACATTTAATGTCAAAGATTTTTCAGAATATCCTTAAAAAAGCTACAAATTTTAAACTTTTAAACCTAAATAATAATTAATTCTTACTTTTTTTTATTTCTATCCAATTTATCTTGACAGCGGTGGCAGACTTGCCACCGAAACGTCGATTTTTAGTTCTTCATTTAGTTGCTTTAAATTTTTTGTTTTTTTTTGTAGTAACTTATTTTTTGGCGTGTACCCAAATAATTACCATCAATTAAGTAAATCCGCCAAACCAATACAGAACATATCTTTCTGATCATTACTACGTTTTGTTCCAGCAGGCTGTCAGAAATATTTGCAACCGTTCGGATTCTGCGCACGTCTAATTTGTCTTTCCAGCAGTGCCATGTTTCTAACATTATACAATTGTTTGTTGTTCCAGCAGTAGTTTTAAGATGTTGTAAACATGTTGGAAACTGTTTGAAAAGTTTGCAAACTTTCTTCAAACATTACTGACAAATTTTTAACATAACCTTTCTTGTATTGACGTATAAGTAGTATGCACCCCTTGTGTATTTTTTCGTTCCAGCAAAAAACTGTTGCCAACATTTCTGACTAATGTTCGTAACAATTTCTGCGTTTTCGATTGTTGTTAACATGTTTCCAACATTCTGCTGGAACAAACCTACTACCTACACCAATTTGCATGGGAATACTGTATAAGAATATTACTTTTTGTTTAGTACTGTACAGGGTGTCCCATTTTGGTTAAAATGGCGGGGTATCTCAGTTATTATTAAAGATAGAACCTTGCGATTTTTACCAACCCAAGCTACTTTTTACGTAGAATGCAGTGGCGTAGTCAGAATTTTTAAAATATTATTGTTTTTGAAATATTGACCAAGGTCTTCTTAAGAAATACCTTGTACATCTGTCAAAAAATATTTTTTCTTTTTACAAGCTTTTTAAAAAGTGTAACTTTGGGGGTTCATTTTTGATTAGGTCAAGTCAATAAAAAAAACTGTTATCTGATTTGTTTTCATGGCCTACTGCAAAATTTTGAATATGAAATTAAAAATAAACATAAAAGAGAAATATTGCTCAGTGAAATATGGCCAGGCACTAATAATACCGGCTTTACTTTGACATCTGAGCTTGCGCAGATGTATGGTGGGATAAGGACTCCCTTAATAAGTATGGTGCCTGGCTTTATTTATGCCTCATTTTGGTCTCATTTTAACGTCGGAATTGTTCGTGTAACCGACAGGCCGTTGACCACATAATTGTAAAATTTTTAGATGTGATAATACTTAGAACATGTTTTTTCAAATATTTTTCTGTAATTGTTTAAAACAAAAGCGTACACCGTAAAACACGAAAGCAAAAACCAATCGCTAACTGCACTTTATGACTTTTAAACAATAGTATATTACATTACAAGTGTGGAAACTGACTAATATCACACGAGTGGGAATATTGTAGCACGAGGCGTTAGCCGAGTGCGACAAACCCACGAGTGTAAGAAAGTCATTTTCACATGAGTACTGTACACTATTTTTCCTACGACCACAAATTATTCACCAAAAAAATTAAAGTTTGTCTTTACAGAAAAAATAAAAAACAATTGTGAACCCTGCAACACTAGGGTGATTTTTACTTTGTAACACTAGTGTGATATGTACTTTTCTCACTGCTATATTATACTGTTTTGACAATATTTTTACATCGAAAATCACCTACCTAGAAGCATTATATAACTTTTATCATTTTGGAATTTGAAAAGGTCCTTAATAAAAATTGTATGGTTTGGTTAGGTAATAACGGTAATAGTTTAATACGGTTTTCTGCTATTTTAAGTTTTTTTTTAAATTATTGATACTTAAATATTTTAGACACTCTTCTAAATAAAACGTAAGTGGCGCATATCCAAAATATTACGTTTTTAAAAAATATCAGTAAACAAATTTACGGGACCGGGGAGTGAAAAGGGGTGCTGGGTGGGGTAAAATTGGTAAAACGAGTTAATGAAACTGAACATCATATGTAAAATTAAGTAAACATTTTTTCCTCATATTTTTGGGAAAAATATAAAAAAATATGAAAATTGTAAAGTTCTAAAAGTAAGAAAAACGACTACTAAACGTCAGTTATACCTTGAGTTATACCATGCAAAATATGGAAAGCATTTGTCGGAAGGGTCTAATTCTATTAATGAATGGATAATAGAAAGTGGATTCGTAAAGTGTGTATTAGCCTCAGGTTTAATTAAGGGATAAAAAATATTTAACTAGATGTTTAAGTACACGAAGACAGAGAGAAAGGAATTTGATCTATAGAAGTTTTTCTCTGGCGCTTTAGGTCGAACGGTCAAACGGCAAGGCCTCTAAAAAGTGCGTGCTCAAAGGTAGGGAGATTTTTAATTTGATCTACTTACCTGACAACACTGTGCCACTGAGCGAGCATTCAGTGAAAGTTGTTTTTGTGGTTATGCCTATTTTTGTTTATGTTTTTATTTTTTCGGAAATTTTATTATTACTCTTTTAATATTAGAAGAAAGCTTATACTGTGTAGTAACTTAACGTTAATAAGATGATTTTCGCTAATTTGGGTTCTACTGTTTAAGGTAAGTAAAAAGTTTTTTTTACTGTCACTACAATAAATATGTCACTTGCAAAACCAATAGCAGTTTTTAGAATGACATCATAATATATATCACATGAGTGTTGTAAAGTACTTTGCAACACTAGTGCTGTAAAGTACTTTGCAACACTAGTGTGATATAACGCATTTTCTATGCATGAAACCAGTGTGCTATTTGCTATTTTCACAAGTGGTCGTAGGACAAAAAATTCCCTTCTTTTATGATTAATAGTTCTGTCAACATGATGTGCAATAACTCTAAAGTATGAGTACGGGCACTATTTAAATAAAGCCGATATAAAAATAACCTGTTGCTAATGAGCCT
>JACEGR010011338.1:0-15260 GCA_014170235.1 Listronotus bonariensis | reverse complement strand
ATGTTATTTACTTTATGGGTTCTTTAAATGAAAGTCGAGGTTCACTTATACTATATTTATTAGTTTAACGCACGTTTTACTTTACAGCCTCTTAGAAAACTATCCGCGCGCCCGCCATGATTAAAAGACTAACTCCTTGGCTATGTTGCCAGGTTGCGTCATGAATTTCCTAAATCTCTAACGGAACATCTCCCCTTTAAATAACACTTAAAACCTAACAGCACATCCTCCCTTTTAAAGTTAGGAGAGAATATAGTCTTTTAGATAAGCAGGTCTTTTAATGTCTCTAGAGGGTCTTCCCAAATTTTCCATATGCTCAGAAGACTCACTCAAACTTACATCTACACTAGGTTCACTTTTAGGCACTTTTTCAACTACACCTGCGTTTTCAACAGTAACATTGTTATTAGATATTTCATTATGTTTATCTGGACTAATAGAAGGCAGTGTTGGAATAACATTTTGTTCAGAACGAGGTGGAACATAATAAGGAGCAGCAACAAGATGCCACCTATTTCTACGAAACCTACCAGCATTTGTTTCAATTATGTAGGATCTAGGCTCATCTAATATTGATATAATCTTTCCATAACTTCTTAGATCAGTTACCCAAACACTGTCCCCTATAGATAAATCAGAAAGTGATTTTACTCTATGTCTTTTATTATAATAATATGCTCTTTTTTCCTTAGCCCCATCTTCGCTTTCAAATACAGAATCAGTATTCACAGTTTTGTTTAATAAACTTGGCAATACCGGCAAAGAGTTCTAAGTTTTCTATTCATTAAAAGTTCAGATGGGCTAAAACCGCACTCCAATGGTGTTGTACGGTATGCAAGTAAAGCTAAATGAATATTACCATTGTTTTTCTTAATAAGTTGTTTTGCAACTTTGACAGCCGCTTCTATACAGCCATTGGACTGACTAAAGTATGGACTACTAGTGATATGTTTAAAGTCATATTCACGAGAAAATGCTTTAAATTCGCTTTGAAATTGTGGACCATTGTCCGACCTCACTATCTCTGGTATTCCATACCTTGAAAATAGTTCTTTCAGATTGGTGACGATTACTTTTTCTGTCAGTGAATTTAGTTTAAAAATCTCAAAAAATCGCGAAAAATAGTCAGTTACAATTAAATACCAAGAATCACATTTAAATAAATCAAGGGCAATTTTTTGCCATGGACGATCAGGAAATTTTTCTTTTAAAAACGGTTCTTTAATATTTATCCTATATTCTACACACTGTGGACAATTACGAACTAAATTTTCAATAAGTGTAGATAGACCAAGCCACCAAACTGACGATTTCGCACGTGCCCTACACTTTACTATTCCCTGATGCCCTTGGTGTATAAAACCCAAACATTTTAACTGTAGAGCTTTAGGTATTATTATTCTTGTGCCTCGTAACAAATAACCTTCGCACTCTGAAATTTCATATCGATACTGAAAATAAGGAGCAATATCAGGTGTTAATAAATTTTTTTCAGGCCAACCATTTAAAGAAAATTCTTTTAATTTTCTACAAATTGAATCTTTATTTTGTTCCTGCTTAATCTCTTCTAGAAAATATGGTTTAACTTCGAAAGAAGTAGTAATTAAATTAACAAATGCCTCAGTTTCTAAAGCTAGTTCGTCATTAACAGGAGTTTGTTGGTTCAAAAATTTTCTTGAAAGTGTATCAGCCACCACTAAATCTTTACCAGGAACATAGTAAATTTCATATTCGTATCTCATAAGCCTTAAACGAAAACGTTGTAAACGTGGAGTCAACTCATCAATCGCCTTAGTTTGTAATACCTGCACAAGTGGCTTATGATCAGTTTCAATAAGAACTTTAATACCTGAAATATACTCTGAAAACTTTTCACAAGCCCACGTTAGAGCCAAAGCTTCTCGCTCTATTTGAGCATACCTTTGTTCGGTTTCTGACAATAACCTTGAAGCATAACAAACTATTTGCTTTTGGCCCTTATTGTCCATTTGCATCAAGCATGAACCAATGCCAAAAGAAGATGCATCTGCAGAAATAATAATTTTTTTGGATGGATCAAAATAAGCCAAACATGGACTTTCTTGAAGAAGTGATTTTATTTTTTTAAATGCACATTTTTGTGACATATCCCAAGAAAACTGAACATTTTTTTTAACAAGGATGTTAAAGGTTCTAATATTTCAGAACGATTTGGAATAAAACGGCTTGAAAAATTTACCATTCCTAAAAATCGTAAAAGTTCTTTTTTATCCCCAGGTTCCAGGAAGTTTTCTATTGCAGAAATTCTTTCAGGCTCTACCAAAATACCTTTGCTTGATATAACATGCCCTAAAAATTGGAGAGACTCAACACCAAAAAAGGCATTTATCTTTATTTAAAGTAATACCTTCAGCTTGAATACGATTTAAAACCTCAAATAGAATTTTATTATGTAATTCCAAAGTAGGTGCATGAATAAGAATATCATCAATATGAAAAATTACCCCATCAATACCTTTTAAAATTTTATTCAACAGCATCGAAAAATATTCAGGTGCACAGGTTATACCAAAGGGCAGTCTTTTAAATTTAAATCGACCGAAAGGAGTTATAAAACATGTTAAATGTTGACACTGTTCTTCTAAGCGTATTTGATAAAACCCTGATGTAGTATCTAAGCGGCTAAAATATCGTGATCCTTGAATCTGAGCTAAAATTCTTTCAACTTTTCCTATAGGAAATGGTGTACGCTGAACAGCCTTATTTAATTTTGTATAATCACAACATAAGCGTATCTTATCTCCCTTACGAACGATTACAATTGGACTGACCCATGGTGTAAATTCTTCAACCGGTTCAATTATATCAAGATTTTGAAGTCGAATAAGTTCTTCTTTTAAGGGTTTTAATAAGGGTATAGGCACTACACGAGGAATTGACTGCACAAACGGTTTTACTTCATTATTAATTTGTATATCCATTTTAGTTTTAAAAGTACCTATTTTGTCAAAAATACAAGGAAATTTTGCTTGGATTTCATTGAAACTTACTTGCAAAGTATTAATTTCTGATTTAAAGCCATCACAAACTGAAGAATATTTAATTCTGTAATTACAGATCGACTAAATATAGGTTTACATAACTCCTCTATTACATAAATATCATTACGAATTTTTTTACCATTTGAACTACATAAAGTTGCATGCAAAACTCCTATTATTTTTAAACGAAAGCCTGAAGGGCCTGTAACAATTTTATTAGATGGAAAAAGAGCTTGAATTGTGTCCTTGTCTAAAATTTTAACAGGAATACAAGTAATGTCTGCACCTGAATCTATCATAAAGAGAAATATCTTTATTTAACTCTAATACCTTCAAAGAAATAGACCACTCTTTCTCAGAAATGTTATTAATTTGTATGGATCCTAAAAAATCATTAGTATTTTCTACCTGTACATATCTTACTTGTTGTTTACTAAATCTGCAAACAGTCGCCCAGTGTCCCAATTTTTGACAATTTCTGCATACAGACCTGTTTGCCGGACACTTATCTCGGGGATGTTCTGATAAACCACAAAACTACACTGATTACACTGTTTTTCTTCCTTTTTCTTTTCTCTCCTGGTAAAATAACTCGACTTGGCAACAACGCCCCCTGCCTTACTCTGCATCTGCACACCCGCTACAGCCGCTACCCCTGCTGCGCCGCCGGGACCCGTCCATGCTGCTGAAGTGTTTTTGTTGTATTTCCCTAGATTGGATTGCTTGAAGTTCGGCTTGTTTCGCTGCAAGTGTACAATCGTTTAGAGTCAATTTCGCTTGCAGTTGTAAGCGCTCGCTCGTCTTGACGTCTGACATGCCTACTACTATCCGGTCACGTATCAGTTCTTCTTTTAAACTGCCATAGTCACAGTTTTCGGCCAAAGTATGTAAATTCGTGATAAAATTTTCCACAGGTTCCCCTGGCTTTTGTACTCTTGAATTGAATTTATATCGCTCAAAAAATAATATTCCTACGTGGAATAAAGTGATCTTCAAATGCTTTTAAAAGTATCTGCATAAGTCGTAGGAGAGCCGACAAATTAACAATAAAATATCTTCAGATTCTTCACCCAAAATGTAAACTAGTACAGTAATTTTTCCTCATCTGATTTACTATTTTGTCCTGAGACGAGACATATATCCTCTCAAATCTCTTCCGCCATTGCGGCCAAATATTCGGTGTGAGAAATTAAATTTCTCTGCCGGCAACTGCCATCCGGTACATTAACAACTGTAGAGACTTACATTTTCACGACATTCTGTGACCTATAACTCGTTTCTTTCCATTATCCATAATCACTGTGTCAAATTTTTTAAAGCAACTATTAAGGTTATCAGATGGTTTCTCCTGGAATATTTTTCAGGATTAACTCTAGACTAAAGTAAACCATTTTTTTCACATCCTACCAGTATTATATCATCTTGTTGTTGTAGAAGAAGGGTTTTTATTTAAAATCATTGAAATTTCTTTTAAACTGACTAAAACACTAGTAATCAATAAATGGTCGTTGTTATTTTCCTTAAGAAAAATATTAATGGCTGCTATGTCACAGCCAACTTTAATTTAAATAAACATTTGGACTAAAAATTTGTAAAAACAGATTTTACTAAAAAGCACAAAAGATAGGTATAGGCAACCTATACACCATTTGAAAGAGTATTTTATTTGTCATCATGTGACGTAAAAAATACAGGGTGTTCCATTTAAAATAAGAGAGATATGGCTATTTGATTTTCTGAAAAATTGAAATTATTTTTTGATCACCCTGTACAATATTTGATCTTGATTTGACCTACGTATGATATGGCAGACTTTTTTCTAATCTTGTTACATATTTTAAAGTTTAAAGTGTTAAAAGTGTTAAAATAAAATCAATTTAATTTTACCTCTGCATTTGTCAAAAAAATCAAATATCACAAAAACGAATAAAATTAGACACTTAGTACTATTAAACAAACTTAAGTTATTTTTTAATGTAGAATCTAAAACCGTCATAAAATATAGGGTGTTCCATTTAAAAAATATAACTTTGATACGTCACACTTTTTTGAGACACCCTGTATAGACTAAAATAATTTTATACTGTGGCCTTATCCGACCTGTATATGTTCCAGTATTTACTTTTTTAAAAACCCCATGGTTATCCAGCTACAGACCGTGTCGAATATGGTGGGCCACCCTGTATTTTGGTATTTTTATAGGTTGAAAATAATATCCTGAAATGGGTTAAAAAATAAAATAAAGAGTACTATTTTTGTAAATTACTATATATCAGCAAATAAATACCGAATTTCGACGAAAATTCGTTTGAATGCTTAGGAATAGTAGAGGAACAGAATAAAAAATAATAATTTACGAAAAAAATAATTGCTTATAAATAATTAATTTTATGATAAACAAATGGAAGTTTAGCTAACTTCTCGGTTTTGTAAAAGAATTTTGTTTATATAAAAATATTTGTTAATCTATTAACAAAATAGTTGCGTTCGGACGTGCTACTCGGAGCACTGTGACTTAATTTATAAGCATTTATTGTTTTACATTTTTTTTCCGTTCCTCTACTATTTCTATGCACACAAACCAATTTTCATCGAAATCCAATAATTATTTATTCACTGAAATATTGTAATTTACAAAAATAGTAGTTTATGTGCTATGTAGCTTTCACCAAGTATATGCTGGAGTCCCTCAGGGCTCAGTTCTGGCACCAACATTGTTCCTTCTTCACATCAACGACCTTCTCTCGTCCACAACTAATTCCATTCATAGTTTCGCCGACGATAGTACCCTTCACTCCAGTTTTCAGGTTCCTAAACCCATCACTAAACCTGACTTGGAAAACAAACGCAGAGCGATGCAGATATCTCTTTCGCAGGATCTTAATTTAATATTGGATTGGGGCATAAACACATTGTATCTATAGCCACGGCAGCATCAAAAAGCTTGGATTTCTCTTTTGAGCCAAAAAGTATTTTTCCCCTTCTAATTTATACACTTTATAATATGTGTCCCAAATCCGACCTCCCTTGGAATATTGTTCTCATATCTGGGGCATGGCGTCCCCCACAACACTAAGCATTCTTGATTCTATTCAAAGAAGAGCTATTCGTCTCATTAATGATCCTTCACTTACAGAAAGGCTTCCCCCTCTTGCACATTGTCGGGCTGTGGGGGATTTATCGCTTTTTTATAGGTACTTTCATGGCTTCTGCTCTGAAGAATTGTCCAGTATAGTTCCTCCACTTACGGTTCCCAACAGAGAAACTCGTGGTTCCGCGCATATGCATCCCTATACGGTCCAACTGGACAGGCCCCGAACTTCCCACTTTGTTCGTTCTTTTTATCCCTACAGTTTCTAGGTTGTGGAACCTGCTGCCCGCGGAGGTCTTTCCTTCCCCCAAATCTTCAAGTATTTAAGTCCCGTGTCAACAAACTCCCTCTTACCTCGCTTAAGACACCAACGGTACATTGGTATTTAGGCTTTTAGCCTTCGTCGTTTGTCCAAAGATAAAAAAAAATGTAACATGTTTTAAGTACCAAAAGTCAGTAAATTTGTCTCATTTGTGCCAAAGTGAGGATTTTCAAAAAAGACACACAAGTATCAAAGAGTTCTATGTTTTAATTAATCAAAATTAATTTAGTTTTTTTCTTCCTGACAAATTCTGTAGGTTAAAATAGTATTAAAAGAAGAATTTCACTTCCATTGTCTTTATTAATTTATTCACACACAACGTTTCGGGCGGTAATATCTCTGTCCGTTCTCAAGTGTAAACTAAATTAATAAAGACAATGGAAGTCCGAAATTCTTCTTTTACTACTGAATCATTGTCTTCCACATTCAGACAGACGTTAAAATTTCTAAAAATATTTGTTGGAACATAAGATGTTCCATGGTTATACCTAATATAGTAGTCTATACCTAGTTTTAGTAATCAACAAAGTTTTTTTTTCTTTTTTATCTTTGTGACATCTCACGAAGACTTATGCCTAAATATCGGTGTACCGTGAGTGTCGGGTTATTAGATGCTTAATCTAATTTTTCTCTCTGTTCCGTCAACGTTATCCAAGCACTGAAACATGCAGTTGCATTTCCACAGCACCTTTTAGATAACGCGGTAGTGCCACCACGGACGTTATTTTTAAAATAACTACCTACTACTACTACTACCACTACTGGACCGCTGCTATTTTTACTATTTGTGGGTGAGTCTAGCTTCCTGATGTTTGCTGATGACCTGAAACTCTATAAAGAAATTCACACCCGCGCAGACTGTGACTTATTACAATCTGACATCGATAATTTATCTCTATGGTCTAAGATGAATGGCCTTGGCTTAAACATTGAGAAGTGTTGCTCCATTACTTTTGCTAGAATAAGACATCCAGTGGTTTATGAATATGTCATTGATGGTGTGACTCTTGAGCGAGTTAGTAAGGTGACTGATTTGGGGGTAGTTTTGAGACTACAAATAATTGTTTAACAGCCATATCGCATCGCTGGTGAAGCGTGCGAATAGGAGCTTGGGTTTTGTGACAAGATTTTGTAGGGACCTTTCATGTCAAGTTTATAGAATATTGTATTGTTCTTTTGTGCGTTCTAATGTTGGAGTATGCAAGCCAGGTTTGGTCTCCTCAATACGCTGCGCATATCACGGAGGTTGAGGCTGTCCAAAGGAGGTTTCTACGTTCCTGTGCCTTTAGGTTGGGAATACCTTTGTTGGATGGTCACACTGACTACAACGAAGCTCTTTCTAGACTTAACTTATGTACATTACAAAAACGAAGGCTTCATGCTGATATGTGTTTTCTATACAAACTCATAAATGGTGATATTGATTCAAGTTATCTTCTAAGTCGTCTAAATTTTTCCACCGTTCATCGAACTAGATCAAATAACTTATTCTACTTAGAGCACCAGAGAAATAATTATGGCTTGCATGCTCCATTGGTGAGAATGCAGAGTGAATTTAATGAATTAAATTTGCGTTTTGATGTTACTCTTCCTAGTTTTAAGAGGGTGCTGATTCGTCTTTAATAATCTCTTAGCGTAAGTTAGAATTAAATTATTATTATGAGTATTATTTTTTTTAAAGTGATTTAATGGTCTGTGATGTTGTTTTACTGTGATGTATTTAAAAATTATATTTTGTTAAATATTGTTATGTAATTTTTTTATATTGTAATTAATTGTTGTAAAATGGAGTATCCGTTAATAAATAAATAAATAAATAATTTTTTAATTATGAGAAATATCAATAACATATCTCATTTTATTGTAAGAGAGAGACAAAAAAGCATACTTTTATTAGTGTTGCTCCTTGTGTTTTTTGAAATTGTTGTGTTTTCTTTTTGCAGGAAACACATAGAACCATGTTAGATAATGAAGATACTAAAAACAAAGTCGGTGCATTGTCAAGTAAAAATCTAAATCCTGTCGATTCTAGCTACAGTTCAGAAGATGAATCACATTTACCAGAAACTTTGCAAGGCAATGTTGGACTAGGGTTGTCGAATAGTCTTTCTAATTTATCCACTAGTAGTGTCCATGAAAAGTCACTCATCAGGAAAGTGCCCTTTAAAAGGTAAGTTTACAATTGGGTAAATAATATTTATCCTTAAAAAATAAATGAGTGGTATTTTTTCGTTTTAATTTATTAATAAGTAAAAAATATTTGTAACTCTAAACACCTGTCGAGGACGCCTAACTGATTCAATTGAAAAAAAACGTTTAAAAACTTGAAATATCTCATTTTTAAAAAGAATTGAAATGGCTTATACTGGGTGTCAACCAAGGTTAGTTTATATTTATAAGGTTGCGACACATCCTCAACTTTTAGGCGGTTCGAGGTCGGGGACGCAAGGAAGGGCACGCCACGGAGAAAAGTTGGCAAGACTGGGTAAAATCAAAGCTGATGATCAATCCAGTGGGGTCTAGAATTTGCGCATTTCATTTTGCATTGTTTTGGAAGTGATATTTGTTGAAATATGTAATTCCAAATGTTTTTATTTAAGTAAAAGAATTTACAACTTAATAATAATTAAAAACTGTTGTGTAAATGGTTGTTCTACTGATACAATAAACTATGTATCTCCGGCACTGAACAACATGGCCGAAAAATGGGAGATGTGACGTCATAACACGTCAAAGCAATATGGCCGAATGTCGTGACCCTATATAGATTTTGCCCTTTGGCATATGTATGTCATTGGTGTCAGAACACTCTCGTGCACCTCCTGCGGATGATGGTTGCATGAGAGGCAAGGGAAGAGGTAATGGAGTCGGTTCTGCAGAACAATTCCATTATAAAAGGAACACTTACGGTGTTGTTCTGGGCGATTCAAAGCATAAAAGGAATACATCAAATACCATTTACTATCACCAAAAGTGTCATTTTAATATGTCTAATTCTTCTAATATTTTCCACTTTTTCTCGAATCGACGGCATCAAGTACGGAGCGTGTCATGGTTGTTCTTCTCGCCATACTCAATCTGACTGTTCCATTTCCTGATGGCAGAATGAGCGAGACACACTTAGCCTATCTGTATAAAAAAGTTGTGGTATCTTAATATTATATGTTTAATATACCTATTTTTTTTTTGTTACAGTCAAATTGGATACAAACGCTACAATCAGAATATCCACAGTTGAAAACACAAAAGCTGGACCTTAACTTATCGTTGGAAAATTCGAAATATTCTTTAATGCGGATTCCTAAAAACATTGATCCCAATATTTTACTGAATTTAAAATTGAGTTTTAAGGAAGAAATTTACACCACTATAAACAATAAACAATATGTGTTTCAACCTTTACAAAAAAACCTGAACCAGTTATCGTCAATTTAAATGGACCAAAGCTTATTAATTTAGACAGGGTTATTGTGCTAAAAAAATCTGAACCATTATTGCCGTTAAATTATACAAAATTAACGACAAGACAAAAATGTTTCTCTGCCAGATGCAATCAAATCTCGACATCCACTATTTGGCGTTGACTACAAACGAAAAATAAAGATCGAGAAAATTGTGAAGAAAAAATTAATGAAGCCATAGAAAGCAAAATAAAACAGGAGAAAAAGAGAAGAAGAAAACAAAGGAAAGTTAAACATACAGAGGATTTAGTTTATGATGAAAAAAGTGTTTTGGAACTTTTAAACTTGGATTCTTTGAAGAATACTGGTGCTCAGTTAAATTCTAGTGAATCGTTGTTGAAGTTAAATGAATCAGATTCTTCTGTTTTAAAAGAACTAAATCGGGTAAAAAACAGAAACGTCCGAAGGAGTAACAGAAGTAAGAATATTGTATAAACAGTGTAAAAATTGATGACTGATACTTAATTATAGTTAAAAGTGCCAATGTTTCACTGTCTACAGCGTGTCTTCGGAAGCTCTTACCAAATCGGAAACTTTTTAATTATCAACTTTACGAAAACAAGTGCCTCTTCATAAAAGTCCTGCTTGATGAGAAAATACATTTCCACACAAATATTTGAACGTTAAATGTACAGGGTGGCTTAAAACTGACTTGTTTCCAAATTAATATACAGGGTTAGTAGAAAAACCCGGAACGGTGGATTATCTCAGCAACCGTTAAATATAAATGAACCAAATTTTGTGCGAAGGGGTAACTGAACATGAAAAATTTAAAAATTATATTTCAAGGTTGCCAAGTTTATAACTTTCTCCCTAAGTTGCGGGATTTTAAAAATTTTAAATGAATTATCTCTATTTTTTTATTATTGTAATCAATTGCTTGTATCAACTTCACTATGACCTGATATTATCGTTTTTACTCCTGTCAGTTAAGAAAGATATGGCATAAAGCTGGGAAACAGAAACGACCAGGTATGGTCAATTATTTCAAAAATGATGACCGAAATTCGTCAAAAGGTGGTACAGAGGAAGTAACTGGACATTTTAAATTCAAGAATTGCATTTGCGATGTTTCATAATAAAATTTCATTGACTTTATTTTTAAGAATCTTGAAAACGCCTTCGAAAAATTCTATTCATAAATTTAGAAGGGTCCAGTTTTAACCCTGTACTAATTTTTGACGAATATTGGTTGGATCGTTTCTTAGATAATTGACCATACCCAGCCGTTTTTGTATTAATTTCGAAAAAGCATGATGCCACCCAAACAGCAAAAACTTTCCATTGAGCAATCCCCATATAAGTAAAGCATGCGTCGCCACTATTTCTTGACCTTGCTGCAGAGCTGGGCTACACTACCAAACAATGGTTAAGCTGTGGAGCGGACATAAAGCATCGCGGTGCTTTACTTATATGGGGGATTGCCCAGTGGAAAGTTTGGGGCATATCTCCGAAATCGACAGGAGTAAAAACTGATAATATCAGGTCATAATAAAGGGTATTCCATTTTAAAATTTTTAAATTCCTCAACCTATAGAGAAAACTATAAACATGGCAACCTTGCAAAGTACAATTCTTTAATTCTTCATGTTCAGTTACCCTTTGGCACAAAATTTGGTTCATTTATATTTATATCAAAATAATCATCCATTTTTTCTCAAAGAGACTTTGATTGTTTAAGGGAAAGGAGTGAATATCAATGTCAAAGCCTCTCAGTTTAAACTGTGAGGCTTTGACATTGATATTTACTTCTTTCCTTCATTTATATTTGACAGTTGCCGAGATAATCCAACCGTTTCGGTTATTTCTACTAACCCTGTATAAGGTATTTTCTAACTACGATACAAAACTTAAACTATAAACATATGTCCAGGTTTGCGTCGTTTCTGAGATACAAGGCGTTAAAGCTTTTAAAACAATCAGAATCAAAAGATCGATTTGGTTGAAATTTGGTACATTTGTTTGATGTAATAAAGCGCTTATAAAGCTCTAACTACAATGACTTTATTGGATTCAGTGGCGTCTCAGTGAGCACTACAGCCAATATTATTGAGAGAAAAATGTACGCCACTGGCTTCTTACAAAGTTTTGTTTTTTTTTTCTGTGAAGCAACTAAAAATACAGCTATTTAGTGTCATACATTTTTTTGCGTATTTGGCTTTGTATTTAAAAGATTTATAAAATACCGACTTTTTGAAAAATTTTAACGCCCTGTATCTTAGAAACGAAGCAACTCTGGACATATGTTTATAGGAACTTTTCTTTATAAAATGGCATAAGAAATCACCCTTTAAATTTTCGTACCATAGTTAGAACATATCCTGTATTTTAATTTGGAAACAAGTATTTTTAGGCCACGCTGTATATCCAAGATACAAATACTTTTGTTGAAATGTATTTTCTTATCAAGCAGGACTTTTTATAAAGAAGCACTTTTTTTGTAAAGTTGATAATTAAAAGTTTTCTATTTGGTATGAACAGCCGAAGACATACTGTATATTCAATCCGTTTTCATTGAGAAAAACACCTACAAGTAGTTAAACCAGTGAGAAAAAATTATATGTTGAGATGTTTTTCTTAATCAAAAATAAACAGATTCTATACTATTGTAAAAACTTATAATAAGTAGTAGATATAGTAGGGTAAACTAACTAAAAATACAAACGAAAAAAAAGGGCATTCCACGCGAAATTGGAAAATGACTAAAATTTTAAAAAACAAAAATAATAGGACCTTAAAACTTGGCAGTTGGTATCAGGGTGGAGAGACCTTCAAAATAAGGTATCAATCGACCACTCTTTCTTTTAAGACTTTGGGGGTGAGTCTCACCCATACTAGAGGGTTGCAGTTCAGAGAGTGAAAATGGCAAAAAAATGTTTCCCTCTAAAATTAAAAATTGACATGTTTAAGCGTTTTTCCTTATTTGACCCGGAGTGTTCAAAAAATTAACACTCTTAATAAACAACTTTACGTACACATTTTGTACTTGTCCCACCAGTCACAAATGCGTGTACCACCAGTCACAATTTAAAAAAAAAATATGGCTTCTATGTAGGTAATCAGTGTAATTCTGTATAATAATAAATGGATATAGGATAAATTTTAAATTGAGGAGAAAATATTCGTATAAAAGTTCAGTGGCCAAACTGAAATTCGACTTTAAGTATGTCGCGATAAAAGAAGGATTTTTATGATGTCCCACCAGTCACACTCAATCAAGAGATAATTTTGAGAAACGTAGAAAGTAATTTAGGTTTTTACAAAGGGATGTTGTTAATTAGCTATTATTTTATATTATAAGATACATTTTATTTTAGTTTAAGTTTTAATCACTTTATTATAGCTTATAATAAGTGAAATTCCAGAGTCCAATGTCCCACCAGTCTTTATGGAATGCCCCAAAACTTACGCTGAGACCTATTTGATAAATAGTACCATGCTCCTCCTAAGGTGGAACTTAGCCCAGCTTAGTCACTTTTTTAAAAAAAACATTGTTTATACATTATAAACAGATTAAATTGAAGAGTAAATAGCAACTAAATGCTTTTTATTACAAAAATTTGCCTAACGAGAACATGTGTATTTTTTCATCCAAAACACACATGGTGCTGTTCTTTAAGTAAAATATTCTTACATTTAGGCGTACATTGAACCTTTAAATAGAAATTTTAACATAAAGAACCTTTTTACATTATACAGTGACAATCAAATTAAATGTCCTGCATTAGTAACTTTGTTATTATTTTTCCGAATCACCTCGTATAAAAACACCTATGATCGTTTTATATCTTTAATTAACACTACAACGAAACTACGGTTACAACAACGACAAAGCTTCACTTGTCAATGTCTCGATGTGAAGCGCACAAAGATCAAATCATTACTAACTCCCGGACGTCTCCCGGAGATATCCTATCGCCGTTTTATAGTAATGTGGAAACGCCTAGAATGTTGTAGAAATATCCCGTAAATTATTTAGTACAGGATGGAATATAAGTTCTCAATGGATAATTCAAGCGTTTTCGGAAATCTTCGAAAGTGATGAAAGAACTAGGAAAACTAAGGCAAATTATACAAATAAATTACCAAACTAAATTAAATAATCCTAACTCTCTACAATTCTCTAACACTTTTTTAAAGTCTGTAACATTATTTTAAATAAAAAATTGTTTAAATTTGCACATTACTAGCATATACGTTCTTTAAACACTTTGTATGTTTTATCACCACTAAAAAAATCTTTCAAAAGCTTTAGGAAAATACCAGATTTGATATGTCAATTTGTAATACTTTCAGAAATATGGAGGGTAGAGGGGTGGATAACCATCTGAATGTATTAAAAAGTGTCCATCGGAAAGAATCAACTTAAGGTGGTGACACAGTAGCCAGCGAAAAAGGTTTTAACCAATGAGCATGAATTATTAGAGTGAGATACAAAATGAAAAGGACAGATAGATACAAAATGACAAAGGAAAGAAATAATAAAATCTTAGCACTTGCTAATGTGGCGTCACTCTAATTTGCTTCCTCCCGATGGACACTTTTCCAGCTTGTCCGCCGTAAAAGATGGTTCTCCTCCCTTCTATCCTCCTATATTTCGAAAATATTTCAGTTGATCATTAAAAATAGTAAAATATAATTTCAATTATAAAGGGTGTCCAGAATTTTACCAACAAAGAGGTGTTTTCCAGTGAAAAATATAAAAGAAACTTCCATATTATCATCAATTTTAGGCGATGAACCAATTCTAAAACGGTCAGTCGTGTTGACGTTTAAACAATGTATTATACGTCAAAGTTGTCACCAATTATTACCGCGGTTATAATTGGTTGAACGTCTAAAATTGATTTATGTATATTGCTGGTTCTCAAAAAATGTATTTATTATTATGATGGATTTTTCTCTTGTAAATATGGTGGTTTAAGACGTCATAAAAGAAGGGATGGCGAACCATTGGCATAAGTGCCATTAATGGCTGTTGTTGTAATATTTTTGGCTGTCACTGATCACAAAATTATGCACTACGAAAAAAGGTCAAGTAGGTATTTATTATGAGTATTTTCCAATAATTACAACCCTTTTTACAATAAATTACAAGCTTCACTTTCAATCATTTTAATCGTAGTAGCCATAGCGGCGCACATGGCTACTGTGATTGAATGTGAAGATTTTGCAATTTTATGAAGAAAGGGCGTCCATAAATTACGTGAGATATTTTAGGGGGGTCGAGAGGGAAACTCATTCCAAATCTCACGATGGGGGGGGAGGAGGGTCTGTAAAGAATCTTACTGTAATTTTTGTGTGTAGATAGAAATAAAAAAAATAAAAAAATTTGGGGCAGGCTCCCAGAAAAATGTGATGTAGTG
>JACEGR010011337.1:0-15264 GCA_014170235.1 Listronotus bonariensis | reverse complement strand
TTGATTGATTTACTATGATTGCATATAATACATTTGATTTTGCTTTGAAAGAAAGTGCTGTGAATCTTAAAAGTGTGTACATATATCAGCGCTAAGCTAAGTCTTATTTGGTAATGTTATCTTTATCTACATTTTTAAAGGGACCATTCCCAATTTATTTGATAAAAGGTGTAAAATACATAGAAATACAGGGTTTTAAAAGAATAAAATCAGATATTGTGGGTCACTTTAGCTTTAAATCAAGAATTGTATGCAAAAAGAAGGGGGAGTAAAGTGAAAATAAGATTAGTTTGATTTTCACCTTCGATGACGGATATTTTGAGAACAAAACATTTCTGAAAATTTAGATTTGTGACCAGCGCCTCAAAAAACCAATGTATACCAAATTTCGTCAAAATCAGATTTGCCGCAACTTTCTAGACAATTACCATCCAACCTCAGGCTTATTTACTATAATTACTCTAAAAATTAAATGTACCATTTCCTCACTCTATCTTAATTAAAAAACAACATAGTAGGTATTAATATTTTTCTATTTTATTGAGTAATAATAATAGATTATGATCTAGAAACACAAATTAGGTGGTTCCCCAGACCATAGAAAACACTGAACATACAAATTTAAAAAAAATCTAGTGTCATGTTTCTTGCTCCTTCTTACTTAGTTTTAGCGAATAAGCCACATATTTGTACGCGTTTTTCCGGGAAAAATTAAATAGATATGATCCACCTATATCCTGTTTAATTAGAAAATTACCAATCAAAACAAGAATGTACTCACAGTGTGACCATTAACGTTCTGCCAATTCTCGATTTGGCACGTTATCGGTTCAGTATCATCTAACAGCACTTTCTTACTGATTTCCCGTTCAAAAATAGCCATTTGAGTGTGACCATTTGCCCGCTTTTTCCTTGCAAATCCATTAGATTGACCTTTTCGATAAACTTTACTTGTTTACACGACACCTGCTAAAAATCGGACATTTTTGTCAATAAATATCACGAGTGTGACATTTGCACCAAATGAAATCATCTTCTTTTTAATAATTTCGGTTAGCCTACATTAACATTCACTTTGTCACAGTATAGAAAAGGATCTTTGTGATCAAATAAAAAAGATAGTTTATTTTAGCTACATTTAAAATCAATTACTTAAGATGTTTGTCGCTGGATCAATACCAATTAAAATTAACAATAAACAAACATTAAAAAATATATTTTTAAACCATTGCCTCAAAAGGTTTCTCTAGTATATATTATGCTCGAACTTGTTTAACTATAACAATGCAGTAAGAAACTGGCACGGCAGAAAATAACAATCGGGCTCACGAACGTTCTCCCTGGGCCCAAGAGCGCCATGTGAACAAAAATTGCGTAAAGCCGGCTATCCATGAGAGCGGTTCTCCGCTCGCGGATGATAATTCAGCGTTGTGATTGGTTAGTGCAAATTTAAAATGCTTTTCCCGCCAATCACAACGCTGAATTATCATCCGCGAGCGAAAATTCGCTCTCATGGACAGCAGGCGTAAATCCAGAACTGCGAATTGTATTTTTAATTTTCAAAAAGACTTCGGTTTATAAAGGCAAAAAGATAAATTTAGATTATAAATGTGAATTAGGCTATCTATTAAACTAATAATATTCCGAAACACAAAAGTTTAACAAGAACATCGGCGGATTCCGTTAAAAAGTTAAAAAATTTCAACTTTTTCCGGAACTGTCACGGATACTTTCAACATGAGTGCCAAAAGCCTAATAAACTTTCTATATTAAAGTCACCTGATTTATGGATTGTGGAGGGAGGATCAGTATCTTTTATGGCGGATAAGTTGAAAAAGTGGCGATCGGAATGTAGCAAATTGGGATGGCGCCACCGTAGCTAGTGGAGGGATTTAGTCAACGGCGGCCATATTGGTGCCATCCGGCAGTCGCAGTTGAGACCGGATGGCACCAATATGGCCGCCGTTGACTAAATCTCTCCACTAGCGACTGTGGCGCCATCCCAATTTGCACCTTTCGGATTACCACTTTTTAATACATTCAGATGGTGATCCTCCCCTCCACAATCCATAACCTGATTCCGGACGAGGACTAGGCTTTAGATTCTACCGATTCTACAACCTTGGGGTAAAATTTACCCATTTTTTGTCTATCCTCTTTGTTTGTGACGTCCCCAAACGAATTTGTTCCATGTTCGGTTTTAAGGTCTTTACCGGGCGTCAATTCTGAATGCACCCCAAGATGTCCTTTCTTTCAAAAATTGAACTTTGACAAATGTCAATGAATGTTCTTGATGGCGGGTAATATTTGTTGTGTTTATTTTTAACGATTTTTTTACAATATTTAGCCAAAATATTGATTGATTATTAAATTAAAATGCCCAAAAGTAGTCAGGTAAGAATGACATATATTTATTTATTATTATAAATAGGTTAAGAAGTTAATAAGGTGTCAAAAACATAATATTTTGTTGGTTACATCAATGCTACTTGTACATTCATGTTAATTTTTATTACAAAAATCGGCGACGATATTAATTGATTAATTATTTAAAATGCCCCAAAGCCGTTAAAGCAGTATGCTGAAATATTTATTTGTAATGATAATTTATTAAAATCAATGGTAATTGTCTAAAAAGTGGAAGCAACTACTATTTTAAAGAAATTTGGCATATAGGGGTTATTTGGGGCTCTGATCACAAATCTGAAAGAATATCGAATTTTTTTTGGTAACGTTTTGTTCCCGAGATATCCATCATCAAAGTGGAAAATCAAACTAATCTTATTTTTACTATATGACCTCTTCTTTTTGCACATAATGTGTGAGTGGAACATAATCTTTGATTTTTAAGTTTAAAAATCCCATTTTCTATTTATTTTAACACTTTTTTAATTATATTGCACACTTCCATTTTCAATCGTCCAAAGTTATAGCGAAGTGTTTCATGGCTTGCTTCATTTTTTGTGCGCAAAAAGAAGGGGGAATATGGTAAAATCAAGTTAGTTTTCTGTTCAAGTTTGATGATAAATATCTTGAGAACGAAAAGTGTCTAACTAAAAGTTCTTTTATATTCCGATTGATCAGCGCCCCCTAAAAAAAAACCTTTCACAAATTTCATTAAAATTGGCGATGTGTCCAGTTTTTAAATAATGACCTAATTTTTAAATATTGCCAGTCTGTTTAAACACATAACTAAATATCATTTAATATTGCAATTTACAGAAAATAACTTTTAAAATATATTTTATTG
Source organism: Listronotus bonariensis (assembly GCA_014170235.1). Lineage (NCBI taxonomy): Eukaryota > Metazoa > Arthropoda > Insecta > Coleoptera > Curculionidae > Listronotus > Listronotus bonariensis. Next base: position 12,014 of record JACEGR010011337.1, on the reverse strand, counting down.
TTTAGTATAATTATATTTATAGAAATATTTATTTTATCTACAGCTTAAATTTAATTTGCAATAAAAACTGATAATAAGGGAGTGGTTTTCACAGAAAAAATATAAGATTTTTTGTAAATTACTGTTATCAATCACTTACATGAGCGATAAGATAACTAAAAAAATTATGTAGTTTCAAAAGAGATAGGAAAACTTGTTATTACTATTTCTCAAATTTTACTTTCCTCATATTATTTACTTGTATCACTGGATCTTTCTAATTTTTAATCTGTATCATTTTTCCTGAAATGGAAAATGCCAAGAAAAAGGGTAGGTTAATGATTTTTTTTATACTGTCAAGGTTTTTTTAACTTTTTTAGTGTATTTTGATAAATCATTTTATCAGTTTTTCATAATTGTATCAAAACTATGAGGTTATTTTTTTATTAGCGTCTGTATTGATGTAATATTGTGTATTTTATACCTATAAGAACAATGTCTTAAAAATTTAATTAATTATTATTGTTATGAAAATATACAGGGCCAAAAAAACGAAAACCCCTTAGTCAGCTGACCCTAGAAGAAGTTGATGGGGGTCGGAAAAGGTCAAGGAGATCTGAAGAAGAAGAGGAAAATAATTCTTCTTTAACATGTGCGGTATGTAATGGTTTTTTATATTTTATGTCTTGGTGTTTGCATCTTATGGTTGCTGTGTAAATTTATAATTCCAAAATATTTAATTAAAAATGCATTTTGAATACCAACTAATATTTTTGAAATTCAAAATTTCTTTTTATATATAGTTTTTGAAAATTTCGTAAAAACATATTTTTTACATTGTAGAGACGTGCAGGAACAGTCAACTACATGATTTTAAAGAACTTCATGTGCCACTCACTGCTGGAAGTTAATTTTACTGGTAACAATATTAGCATGGTAATAGGCAAGAATGGAAGTGGAAAAAGTGCTATTTTGACAGCTTTGATAGTGGGCTTAGGGGGAAAAGCCAGTTTAACAAATCGTGGAAGTAGTGTGAAAGGTAAGAGTGTATTTGGTTTTTATTCTTCGGAATATACAGTGTGTTGCAAGAGGACAAATAAACCAATAATTTTGGAATTTTTTAACATCCTTTTGGGAAAACTGGTTGCATGGCCCAAAACTGATAAATACAAAATTTTACTTCATTTGGTAATATACAGGGCGAATTATAACACAACTAAAAATATGAAAAACGATCAAAAGTAAAGTACTAAATATTTTTGTCAATTTTTTACATTATATATTATGAAACAGTTTTTAAAATACTTGGTTTAAGGCAGCGAATTTAAAAATATATATATATATATATATATATATATATATATATATATATATATATATATATATATATATATATATATATTTAAAATTTATTATATATATTTTTAAATTTTGCTCATTCTTGCCCATTATTTAAGTTGTAATGCCTAATGTAAAAATTGTCAATTACATTTTTTTAATCTCATGCTTTAATTTTAAATTTCTCTACAACATTTACTTATACAATATGGTTCTATTTTTAAAAATAAAAATAGTTAGCTTCTGGGCATTTTTTACATTTTTAGATATAACCCCCTGTATAATACCAATTGGAGTAAAATTTTGTATGTATTAGTTTGGGACCATGCGACCAGTTTTTTCAAAATTTTATTTTAAAATTCAAAAATGTTTGGTCTATTTGTCTTTTTGTAACACATATCCTGTACAGGGTGCCTGGAAATTATTTTTGTTTGTCAACTTTGTTTTTAGGATTTGTTAAAGTTGGAAAGTCTTCTGGAAGTGTGGAAATTCAATTATGCAATGAAGGACCAATGGCATACAGGCCTCGAGTTTATGGAAAAACTATTACAATAATCAGGAATTTAAATGCATCTGGTGGCGGCAGTTACAGGGTAAAATCAGCTGGAGGTAAATATTAAGGGTTGGACAAATTGACATTAATTAAAAATATCAAAGATAAGTTTTTATGTTTTAAAAAAATTATATTAAAAAATGTAATACACTCAAGTTGAAAATTAAATCTTACATTTTCTTAATTTATTCATGGTATACGTATACACTTTTCTACAAATAAAGTTTTTCTAATTTTTTTATTCTTTGACTCAACCGTTCATTAGAATGGCTATATTCTCTTAAACTATTATTTGGTTTATCTTATATATTTGTATATATTATAGGTGAAATTATTTCTACTCAAGCTAAAGAGGTTCAGAACATAACTACTAGTTTAAACATTCAAGTCGATAACCCAGTATGCCTTTTAACCCAAGACACTTCAAGAAACTTTCTTAGCAGCAATGACCCCAAAAATAAATTCACCTTATTTATGAGAGCTACAAAATTAGAAATGTTAGAATCCGAATACAAGAGAATTTTAAACAATAAGAAGGACTGTGCTCGGATTTTAGCTGATAAAAAGTGGTAAGTAAAAAAAATTTAGGATATGTAAGAAGTAATTTTTTTCTTTATTATCGTCTGAACAAGAACTCACAAAAGGTAAGTGTTGAAGTTTTTAAATTAATCAATAAACAAGGGGATTGCAGACACAGATATAATATTTTAAGAGGTCATAAAAATTTATAAAAATATTATCTATACAATTTATTTTGTAATGCTGAGTAGCTAATCTTAATTACTTAGACTTCACTATTTAAGAATAATTGTAATTTGTATAATTCCTAATAAAGACTTTTATAATTATTCTCTAAAAGATCCGACACGACGTATCCCATGGCTCCGACCCCATGGGGCGCCGTGCGGAAGGCCATCCATATCGAAGACCACTCCTCCGCTCGGTCAGTGATCTCCGGCCAAATTCATTTGCCTCAGCAGACGAAGGGATCCAAGGACAACAGATTTCTGCATCTTTATCACCAGTTGTTTGGGTGTATTTTGACATGCTGGAATGTATCTCAACTCCCTTAATACGTTATCCTTAATGCCTCCTAAAACGCCAATTATCAGGACAACCAATCGCGCGGTATCTCAAATCAAATTTTATTCATGTAAATATACATATGCACTTACATTCGTCACAATAAAATAGTAATATAAGTAAAACATTCTACAAATATAATAACATCTAAAATTAAAACAATACAATTAAAATCATTCATTAAAATACAGAAAAAAAAACTTACTAGACACAGTATTACATATTTGACACATCACAATTTAAAAACTCTTGATGGGTGTAGAAAGCATTTTTAGCTAAGAATTTCCTGATTCTAGCTTTAAACTTGTTTATCGGTAATAACCTAATAACTGAAGGAACTTTATTATAAAACTTAACTGCATTATAGTTCGGGCCTCTTTGACCCTTTTCAAGCCTGCAATAAGGGACTCGCAAGTCTAATCTACTGCGGGTATCGTGCTCGTGAATGTCAGAATTCCTTTCAAAGACTGACACATTATTTCTGATATAAATCAGACTCTGATAAATATAAACGCATGGTACCGTTAAGATGTCCAAGCTTTTAAAAGCCTGTGCACAATCATCCCGATAACCCAGTCCCGCTATTATTCTCACGGCTCTTCTCTGGAGGGCAAAAATTCTCGTGGCATCCGATGCTCGACCCCACACCAATGTGGCATAGTTTAGATGTGCGTGACAAATAGCATAGTATGCATCGCGTAAGGCAGCACGAGAAACATTCATCGCTAAGTTCCGAAGCATGAAGATCCCAGTGTTTAATTTTTTTGCAAGGCCCTCAAGGTGCGCATCCCACTGCAGCTTAGGATCCAATGATACCCCCAGAAATTTTACTGGATCCTGTTCTTCATTATTTCTAAGAGTCATCAAAAGCGTCTGAGTTTTTGAGGGGTTTAAGATCAACTGATTAGCTGTAAACCAGTCCTGAGCACTCGACTGTGCTTCCCCCATTCTTAGGTTTAGATTGTTCAGGTTCGTGTCCCTGAGGGAGATGGTGGTGTCATCAGCATACAGAGTAAAATCACCCGGACAACAAGCTGGTAGGTTGTTAATAAAAATCAGAAATAAAAGGGGCCCCAGGATTGAACCCTGAGGGACTCCGGTCTTCAGCACTCTGCTAGCAGACGTCACCCCATCCACCCTTACTCTTTGGCTTCTGTCGGCAAGATATGACTGAATAAGCTTTTTACTACTCTCACTAAAGTTATAGCCCTTTATTTTCTCTATTAAAAGTTGGTGGGATACACAATCGAACGCCTTAGACAGGTCGCAGAAGGAAGCACTAGTAAACTCTTTGTTTTCATAACCTTCCAAAATATAAATTACAAATTCAAGAATGGCTGACATTGTATTATGACCTTTACGAAAGCCATGTTGGCAGATGGAAAACAAGCCATTCTCCTCAAAGAAAGAGAGAATTTGATTAGCCATGCATTTTTCAAAGATTTTTGAGAATACTGGTAGTATTGAGATCGGCCTGTAATTTGAAACATCACAAGCGTTACCTTTGTTTTTATAAATTGGAATCACCAGTGCCTCCTTCAATATTCTTGGAAAAACTGACTGTTGTAAGCAGTAATTTATTATTTTAGTAAGAGGGTATAGAATTATCTCTCCAACGCTTTTAATCAGCGGGACATTGAGACCCCGTAAGTCTTTGGTGTTTTTATTTTTTAGATTCTTTATAATGTCCCTTACTTCTATGTAAGTTAATTCTCTAAATGAAAATATTTTTTTGGCTTTGAAATTCCAGAAGTAATTAGATGTTTATGATTATTATTAGTTTTAAGATTTTTTAAGAGATCTGAGGCTATATTAACAAAATAATCATTTGTTTCATCCGGCCCAAGAGTGCATTTTGTCACGCTTTGTTTCTTTTTAGTGTGATTATTAATAATCTGCCACATAGTCTTTGAGGGGCAGTTTGATGTGCTTATTAACCTATCATTATATGTTTTTTTAGCCTTTATTATTGCACTTTTATATTCAGATCTGTACTTGTTTTTTATTTTTTGTAGTTCATTACCTCCATACTGTTTGTTTAATTCACATAGAAATCTGTAGTGTTCTCTTTTGTTTCTTAAATCATTAGTAAACCAGCCTGCTTCATGTGGTTTGCCAGGTTGCACTGTATATGTTTTTTCCGGGAAGGAGTTTAGAAATGCATCTGTAATTTGAGTTATAAACACATCAAACTTTCCCTCTGCATCAATCGTCTCACAATCAACAAAAGACCAGTCTACACTAGAAATTCTGTTAAAAAACTCAATTTTACCTTTTTGTGTTATTGGTCGAGATGAATAACGAACCGGCCTTACTCTATCCTGATGTACCAAGGTAGGTATAAGAACCAATTGACCAGAATGATCTGACAAACACGAGTCAAGATCCAGCACCTTAATATCATCATAATTAAAATTCAAGAAAACATTATCTATGCAGTTCTGCAAACGTGTTGCTGTAAATACTTTGCGTTCAAAACCATAACCCTGCAATGCATCATTTAATGAGACTTCCCGGGGTTCCAACGTGCCAAAATGCACATTAAAGTCCCCAAGAATTATCAAATTTTTATCAAGAAAACCCGACAATATATCCTCCAATGCAACCCGAAAAGCGTCAAAGTCGCCCGAGGGAGGCCTATATAAACAAATAACATATATGTTCAATTTTTCAATAAATATTGCACTTACTTCAATTATTCCTTCGATTGACCTACTTGCTACACCATCAAGAGGAAGAACATCATTAAAACATTTTTCAACATACATTTTTCAACATATCTTCCGGATAGAGCCTCCGAAGTTCGCCAAGAAGATCTTAAACTCTCTGTAAAAAACCACTGCGAAATATCAGCAGCAGATATTACATCAGCAAAATTACTCATTATAACAATTTATAGACCGCCCTCAGGTAATTTCGAATTATTTCTGGAAATTTTGACAAACATATTAAACAACTTAGATTTGAACTACAATACTATAATAAATGGTGATTTCAACGTTCATTTTAACCTTAAAGATACAAGAGCAAAATTTACCCTTGACCTCTTAAAAAGCTTTGGCTTTAATGAAAAAGTGTTTGTACCAACACACAAACTAAACACTCTTGACAACGTGTTCTTAAATTTTTCAATATGTCAAGAGAAAATCAGCTTAAAAGTTACAAACCCTCATCTCTCAGATCATAATGCAATTTCATTACAAATAAATCTCCCGGAAGCCAGGAAAAAACCTGAGATAATTACATGCCGACCTTTTAACAACTATGGAAAATTCATATTACACAATCTGCTTTATGAGACTAATTGGGACTTTACGGATAGTACCGAGCTGTCAGTCGATGAAAAGTTTAATAAATTCTTAAACATTATTATAAAAGCTATGGAGGTTGCATTTCCAACAATTCAAAAAATTGATAGTCCCCAGAATAACAAAATAAATTGGTTTACAAGTGAAATTAGACAAATGCAAGAAACATTACGATTATTAAGTAGTAGTAGTAGTAGTAGTAGTAGTATTTATTGATATCAATATACAAAAATTGTACATATACACGTCATAAAATTTAAAATATAATAAGGTAAAACACAGTTGACACCTAAAATTGACATATTAGAACATTGACACATTAAAACATTATAAAAGTAATAGAGATATCAACAGTATTTAACAGAATAAAATGTCATATAGACAATTAAAATTAAAATTAAAACATTTAAACATAAAGTAATATAAATACATAATATATACACATTCTAAAACATAGACAATGTAATAAAACATCATAGGCGGCAACAACATTACCCATTGAAATCAAAGTTAATATCCTTCAAAATCTGAGAGGAAATATTCCTCCAATGAAAAAAAAGCCTTTCCAATTAAATATTTTTTTATTTTTGCTTTGAAAATATTGTCATTAAGAGCTCTTATACTCGTCGGTAAGTAATTAAAAAACTTCACTGCAAGATATCTGGAGCCATTCCTGGATCTATTGAGCCGACTGAAGTCACACACGAGATTTTCATTGCCTCGAGTAGGGTAATTATGAAGGTCTCTATAACACCTAAAACTATTTATATTTTTCTTTATATATAGTAGACACTCTAAAATATAAATGCATGGCACTGTGAGGATCCCAAGCTCCCTAAAAATTGTCGGCAATCCGCTCTATAGTGTAAGCCACTAATGAGGCAGAATGCATTTTCTTTGCAATCCAAAGATCTTGTTCAAATGAGGTGAATGACCCCATGAGAGAATGGCATATGATATGTTAGAGTGGAAATATTCATAATATGCCGACAAAACGGTCTGCAGTGATGTAACATGAACAAGATTCCTGATTAAAAGAGATATTTAGATAATTTTTTGGATAAATGGATTACCTGATTTTCCCAGGTTAAGCCAGGATCAAGGTATACCCCAAGAAACTTTACTTCTTAGACACCAGCAGCTATAGAAGCATGTTCTGGCTTTGGGTTTCTAAGTGAAAAATGCATGGTTTGCGTTTTTGAATTATTTAGAGATAAACCATTTGCAATGAACCACTGTTGTACACTTGAGTCAATGCGATTTAACCTCATATCAGGGAGCTCTGATGGATGAAAGCTTGTGATAAGTGGTATCATCTGCAAAAATAACTGTCTTAGCCAAGTCCTGAGAATGAACAAGATCGTTTATGTAGATGAGAAATAAAACAGGACCCAACACTGAGCCTTGGGGTACTCCATATTTTAACATGTGGGAGGATGAAATATTTCGATTAAAAGAGACAAACTGCCTTGTCCGAGAGATAGGATCCCACCAATGCCACTGCACTGCTGTGGAAGTTATAATAAGTAAGCTTTTTCAAAATAATGTCATGAGTTACGCAGTCAAATGCCTTGGTGAGATCCAGGAAAGATGCATATGTGTCAAGAAAAGCTTCAAAGCCCTGTAAGATATTACTAGTAAGACAATCAATTGCTAAACTGGTCGTTTTATTTTTACGAAATCCAAACTGACTTACTGTAAAAAGTTTATTAGATTCAAAATGATCATTAAGTTGTTTTTTAATAATTTTTTCATAAATTTTTGATAAAATCGGTAAGATAGATATGGGGCGGTAGTTACCACAATCATCAACTGACCCTTTACCTTTGTAAAGAGGAATTACTTTAGCAGTTTTGAAGACTGCTGGAAAAATGTTAGAAGATACCGATTCATTAATTAGTTTTGTTAAAGGTACAAAAATAAGATTTTTAAGAGTTTTTACTATTTTAGTGTTTATATTGTATGAGTCCTTACTCTTACTGTTCCTCAGTGATGTTATAACATCCCTGACCTCTACAAAACCCACCGTTCTAAATTTGAACTCAGGAATATTAATGTTTGACAGATGATTAAGGTAGTCTGTAAAGGTTTGGTGGAGCGTGGAAGTTTACCTGTAACACTTTCTGCAATTGAGCAGAAATATGAATTGAACTTATCAGCATTTAGAACTGTAGCCTTCTGCGACTGATTTTCTTTTTTGTTTTTATCAAATCTCACATGGCCCGCTGAGGATTGCTGGAATTTTTAATAGCGGTGTCGTTTGCTTTGATTTTCGCGACCTTTATAGCTTGCCTATACTATATTATTTTTACTCATTTACGGTCTTTTTGGCATGGCAATAGAATTGATTTTATTTAGTGAGACCAAAAATTTAAGCCTTTCACGCATTGTTTGTAGGTTTTCATCAAACCCATTTTCTTGTTTTTTATTATGATTTATTGATAAAAGCTTTGATTTTAGAGGAAATGATGTTTCTATTGCATTAGTAATAGTGTCATTAAAAGTTTTTAAATTTGGTTTCTATATCAATGTTTTTATCATCAACAAAGGCAAAATTAGTTAATTCAATTTTGTTATATAGAGCAAAAGCCCCTCTTGTGTTATCGGCCTATAATTTATTCTGGTTTGAGAACAGTTATCAAGAATCTCACACTTAAAAAGTATACCACTATGATCCGATACGTGGTTAAAATCGATAGGTTCTGTAGAGGTAAGGGAGCAGTCCACATTTGTAAATATATTGTCAAGGCATCTATTAAATCGAGTATTAAACTTAACAGTTTTTTAAGATTATAAGTTCTAAAGAAGTTGCAGATTTCCAGAGCTTGGTTGTCTTTTTCATTAAAATGTACGTTAAAGTCACCAGTTGTAATAATAGGTTTCAAAAATTTAATTTATTTAATGCATCAGAAAGAATATTTAAAAACACATTGAAATCACCATCAGGTGAACGATACACTGTAATAAGCTGTACATTATAATTTTCCATTACACCAGATATTTCGCAGTGTTGTTCCACCGACAAGTTGTCAAGATTTAGTGAATTAGCTACTAAATTGTTCCTTACATATATACCTACCCCTCCATGACTCCTGACCGATCTGCAAAATCCAGAGACTACCCTGTAATTTGTTAAAATGATTTTATCAAGTTCATCAGGAAGCAACCAGTGCTCATTGAGACACAAACAGTCGGCCAAAACATCATTTAGAAGTACTTCATAATCTAAAAACTTATTATGAAAGGTTTGCAATTTGAATGACATATTTTTAAAATAGTACTAGTAAAATTTATTACTTTGAGAATTTGTGGGTAATATTATTGCCCCGCTGAGGTTGTAGTCGCCTTGTTCTGTCCGTTTCAGACGTTAGTTTCCTTAGGTTTAAAAAATTGTTGACATGAATACCCATGGGCCAGAAGTTTGCATTTAGGATGGTTTCCTTCATGTCAGTCGGTACACCAATTGGAAAAAATAACTAAAAGTGGGAAAAATTCCATAAACATTTTTTATATAAACATTCAATCAGTGAGAAATAAAATAGGTGAAATTGAATCATACCTGAGTGATCACGAGCAAAGCTGTGATGTTCTATGCTTCAGCGAACATTTTTTGTCAACACAAGAGGTAGGTTCAGTCACTATACAAAATTTTTTAACTGCTTCATATTTCTGTAGGGAAACAAGTATTGAAAGAGGAGGGACGATAATTTTTTGTAGACCTCATTTGCTGTTTAAAGAAAGAACTGACCTAGTTAAACTCTCTGTAAAAAACCACTGCGAAATATCAGCAGCAGATATTACATCAGCAAAATTACTCATTATAACAATTTATAGACCGCCCTCAGGTAATTTCGAATTATTTCTGGAAATTTTGACAAACATATTAAACAACTTAGATTTGAACTACAATACTATAATAAATGGTGATTTCAACGTTCATTTTAACCTTAAAGATACAAGAGCAAAATATACCCTTGACCTCTTAAAAAGCTTTGGCTTTAATGAAAAAGTGTTTGTACCAACACACAAACTAAACACTCTTGACAACGTGTTCTTAAATTTTGACAGTCAAGAGGAAATCACCTTAAAAGTTACAAACCCTCATCTCTCAGATCATAATGCAATTTCATTACAAATAAATCTCCCGGAAGCCAGGAAAAAACCTGAGATAATTACATGCCGACCTTTTAACAACTATGGAAAATTCATATTACACAATCTGCTTTATGAGACTAATTGGGACTTTACGGATTGTACCGAGCTGTCAGTCGATGAAAAGTTTAATAAATTCTTAAACATTATTATAAAAGCTATGGAGGTTGCATTTCCAACAATTCAAAAAATTGATAGTCCCCAGAATAACAAAATAAATTGGTTTACAAGTGAAATTAGACAAATGCGAGAAACATTACGATTATTAAATGAATGGCACACGCTCAAACCTTCTCCAACACTAAAAGAACAAATTAATCTATTTCGAAACAGATATCGCAAGGCGATAAATAAAGCTAAACAAACTGCTAATGCAAACTTTATTAAAAATTCAGGAAATATTGGAAAATCTTCATGGCAGATTATAAATCAAAATACAAATAGAAAAACTAATAAAAAAATTGAAACTTCTTTAAAAGCGGAAGACTTTAATAATTTCTTTGCAAATATTGCAAACCAGTTGATTTCGAAAATCCCTCACCAACAAAATAGGAATAAAAATCACACTACATACATCAAGGCGTTAAGAGGAAAGATAAAAGATCAATTGCCTTTATTTAAATTTCAAAACGTAGGACAAATACAAGTTAGAGATGCAATAAACAGACTAAAAAACAAGAAATGTAGAGACATTTATGATCTCAATACGGATATAATAAAGTACCTAAAAATATCCTAATTGCGCCACTAACAAAATTAATAAACATAAGCATAAAAGAAAAAGTCTACCCCAATTGCTTTAAAGTGACCAAGGTTATACCTGTACCCAAGAAGGGAGATCTGAATGACCCAAATAACTTCAGGCCAATTGCTTTAATCCCAATTATCTCAAAAATATTTGAATCAATCTTAAGAGACCAATTATATAGATATTTTGAAAACAATAATTATTTTATGGAGTGTCAATTTGGATTTAGAGAAGGAAGATCAACCACTCAAGCAGTACTAAGACTGTTGGAGAGCGCAGTGGATGCATTTGAGAGGGGGAGCATATGAATGTGGTATTCTGCGACCTCTCAAAGGCATTCGACTGTGTCTCACACAGCATCTTGATTGATAAATTGGCATATTATAATGTTAGTGAATCTGGTATAGACTTAATTAAGAGTTATCTTAGTAACCGCACACAAATCACGTATTTTGAAGCCTACTCTAAAAATACCAATGTGGAATATGGAGTTCCACAAGGTTCACTATTAGCACCCTTACTATTCCTAATATACATTAATGACATCCAAATGGCGGCGACAGACTCACAACTTAGTTTATTTGCTGATGACACGGCTTTACTTAATACTGACAAAGAATATGAAAATCTCCTAATGAAAACAACAAACACTTTAGAAAATTTAGAGGACTGGTTTGAATGCAACGGGCTAACACTAAATAAAGAAAAACATCTCAGCTTTACATTCACTCTTAGAAATATAGATGAAGTAAAGAACCAGAAACCCAAAATATAAAATTCTTGGGAGTTTATGTAGACTCTGGCTTTAACATTTGAAAGTCATATAGACTATTTGTCAGATCGGCTGGCTAGA
>JACEGR010011336.1:0-15268 GCA_014170235.1 Listronotus bonariensis | reverse complement strand
ACTAACCGTTGAACTTTTTATAAAGGTTACCTTTTGTAATCAAAGGACTTATTGTAAAAACCCGATAAGCCACTGCAGCCACAGAGATATGTTTTGTTTTTAATTTCTTTAATGATTAGTTAAAGATAAAAATTTCGGACTTCCATTGTCTTTATTAATTTATTCACTCAACGTCTCATGCAGTACTACCATTCTTCGCACAAGTCTAAACTAAACCCAATTCCTAAAGCTACTGAGTTAATATACACTGGGGAAAATCATTCACCCGTGGTGGAGTTGGAGTTCGGTCAAGCCTGGGGTTGCTCACATAAGGCGCCGGCATTGAGTACGTTTTAAGAGTGGTTTTCAAATGTGTGGTATGTTATATGTGTTTCAATGTGGCTTCTTGTGAACAACCCGTGCCTCTGACCACTTGATATTATGTTGGTGAGACCAAACATGGTCAGCGATCTTTAATTTTGATGTTTTCTTCCTCTGTGCGTGTTGTCTGTGCTCTGCAAGTCTTACATTTAAAGGGCGTTTTGTTTTTTTAATGTACGACCCCCACATGGCATGGTACCTGGTAGATACATTCTTTCTCTTGTGTGGGTAAATCGGGTTTTGTTTTCGTCAAAATGCTTCGTAATGTAGATCCAAACTTAAAGACGGTTTAAATTCCATTCATCTCTTACCTACTAAAACATTGTCCACCATATTCAGACAGAATACGTATTTATTTAATGTTATAATAAGCGACAGCAAAACACTGTTAAGTTATATCTTTGAAGCTGATATTGACTCATTAAAACGTATTTTGCTTTTGTTATTGTGTCTTATCCTGTTTTTACAATAAGCCCTTCAATTGTATACAGGGTGATTTAAAAATCGATCACCAAACCTTAGGGGGGCGATTCTACTTGACAAAAATAAGGGGTGGAACTTCAAATTTTTTTTTAATATTGCACACACCGTAGATCAAAAACTAAGACGTTTAGGACATATGTTTATATGAATTTTTTTCTTATTTTTTGTTGTAGAATCGTTCTGGTTAAGTTTGTCAGTTGAGTCACTGGACACCCTGTATGTATGTAGGTAATTTGATTGAAATTGATGAAAACTTTGATGTCTATTGGTGCCTAAACGGTGAGGTTTATCGACTTCAATAAAGAGTACCTTATTTTTTAGGTTTTTGATTGTCTATAGAATGGCGTCCCCGGGTTTGCGATATCTGTCAAAATAAAAAGGTTATGATGTAAATATATTTTAAGTTTTAGGTCAAGTGCCCTCTGGCGGTATTTAAAAAAGTACTTTGGTCTTAAAATTTTAGAATCTGCAAAGCTCGATTTGTGTGCCAAATATCAACTGGATTGGTTAGAAAATAAATGCACTATGGCGAAAAAACCAAAATAAAAATTGAACTTGAAAAAAATATATGAAGCTCTACCCGTATTTTCTTAAGTAGAATCACCCCTTAAGTTTCGTGATCGATTTTTAAATTACCCTGTATTGTACTGATATCGAGTATTGCATCTTCATAATTACAATCCAAAATATTATCCTTCACATCATTTTTAACCAACTTAGGCGATTACTCCAGCGTTTGTAAACCGATTTTAACAATCCTTTTTTTAAGAGTGTACTTCCGCGGTGGTCCCATAAAAAAAAAAGTCAGGATAGCGAGAGAGAAAAGTACTACACCTATTTTTTCGCTCTGCCGTACGTTGTTCGTGCAGCAAAGCTTCCTCTAGGTAGGGAACATGCTCTATAATATAGAAGCGCATTCAAAATCGATAAGCTTGTCGCAAAATTAACCTTTTCACCGAACTAAAAGAGGTACTAGTGGTTTTTTTAGACTACCGTAAAAATCACAAGCACTTGTAATTTAATTGGTTGAAAGCGCTACAGACGATCATGCAAAACTGTCACATTGGTTGGTTAAGTCTTTTATTTTAAATTTGTTTTAAGCCAATTAAATTACACGTGCTTGTGCTTTTTAGTATAATCTGTGTTTTTAAGTGTATGTTTACCCATTTAGTAGAAATAATATACTAGAAAGCAAAAAATTAACATTTTTTTTAATTAAACAGGCTTTAAAACAATAACAAAACTTATTGGAAAGAAAAAAAATTAAAAAGTAGAATTTGGGTAATAACATATGTGCTAAACTTAATAGAGAATTATTGCAAGTTCCCTTATTAAGCTCGGAAATTATTCATACGGGCCTTATTTAAATACTGCTTGTACCCATAATTTAGAGTTATTGCAAATCATGTTGACAGTACCATTACTCTAAAAAAAAAGGAAACATTTTAGCAGTTTTTTCTTTTATTATTTTGTGTTGTAGGGTTTTGTTTAACACAAATACAGAAATACATTTGAAAAAGCAAGGTTTTACGTACTTCTACTAAAACTTTTCGATTTTGTGCTCGGCAGCCGTTCGGTTAGACGAACAGTTCCGAAGTTAAAATAAGACCAAAATAAGGCACAACCTAAAACCGACATAAATAAAGCCAGGCACTATACTTATTAACGGGAGTCCTTATCCTACTTTGCATCTGCGCAAGCTTAGATGTCAAAATAAGGCCGGTATTATTAGTGCCTGGCCTTATTTCACTGTGCAATAATTCTCTAATGGTAATAACATAATAACTAAATAAACAAAAGCTTTTTATGCTTCTTTAATACCATAATATGATATAACCTGCCTTCTTTTTTTTAATTTTCTAGTTTCTACTCTTTAGTTACTTTTATTATTGCCGTGAAGTAGGTTTATATGAAAAAAAAACTGTTTATTGGCGTAGAAAAATATAATGATTAATACCTATACATAAAAACGTATACTTTTACTAATTAAAATTAAACTAAATTATGATCAGGGCTCCTGCTGCTATAATTAATAACAAGACGCTATCACGTATATTTTATGACCACCTGCAATTTGTCAATAAAACCTATCGGCCGTAAAGATGCAATGTAATAACTAAATTAAGGAAGGCATGAGCATAAATAATAGCGCTTAATGTGCTCTAATGGGTCTGAGTAGTGTCTGGCCTGGGCCGTATCGATAGCTTAGTTTATGAAGCTACTTATAGATTATTTTTATATTTATAACTTGTATACTCTAGTAATTTTAATTAGAGATAAATCGTGGAATTACAGCCTCAAGGGCTCATGTGTCTATAAGATGTAAGTTGTAAGGGGCTTAAATAAAAACATTTTAAAGTGACTAGAATCTTTTTTATAAATTTTTTGGTATTTTTTAATTACAGTCATGGGTGCAACTGAGGTTTTTAAACTTTTTTATCTTAACACTGTTACATTATGGGATCCGACATATACATACCGGGAGTCAACAAATCTATTAGAAGAGCCATATCTTCTAGAGTATTTGAATTATTATTAATTAGACTTGATATTGTGACATATAATTTTGAGATACATAAGGGTCACTTTACGTCACTGGGGCAAATGTACCATATGGAACTATCTTCTTGGGACCATAAGACCGGTGGACCATTAAAACTAACTTTGCATTTTTCAAAAACCAACTTAACTTATTTGACTAACTAAATTTAGTACGGGCATACCCCCCACTAGGGGTAGCCCGTACGGGGCTTAACTGAAACTTTAACTTTATACTTGACATCACTTTACCTACTTCTATCTAATATTTTTCTAATCTTTTTCTCTCTCATTATTAGTACAGTTTGGGTATATATACAAAGTTGAACTCAGTATCTTGGTAACTTACCACGTTGTTGACCCTGAATAAAATAATATGACCTAGATTCTGTTATTGTTTGGTGACAAAAACCTTGCACTATTTTCTTGATTATTTGTTTTAATTTTTTGGATGTGATTTCTTTAATGCCAAAATAATTAAATAAATATTAAAATTATTAAAACTTACATACCCCTTATACAGGGTGTTCACAATATAAGTAAATTTTATAGGCAGAGGGAAGTTTATTCATATTTTTTCCTTCCCAGTCACTTCCGGTTTAACCGAAAATTACCTCAATTTGGAAATTTTTAAATTCCTAGGATAGTTCTTAGTCAAAGTGTGACATTTTTAAAAGTGTTTAAGCCTACTTGATTTTTTAAAGCTATTTTTAACATTGTATCTAGGTGGCCATGATTTGACGCTAATTAACCTAGTGACTCTAAGTGATGTTATAAAAATAAAATCGCAAAGTTTTATTAACTAATATGAATAATAGGAATATGAGAATTTGTCGATTTGACATTTGTGTTTCTAACTATAATTTTTTAAAAGGCAACCCTTTTGTTCAAACACTTTTTGAATAAAGGATTTTTTGAGAAATGTAACCATACCAATTTATTTGTGACTGGAATAAAAATTAAGTTATAAATAAAAGATTATAGCCACCTAAAAGCAATAATACAAATGGCTTTTGAAAAATGAGGTAGGCAAAAAACTTTCAAAAAAGTACAAATTTAGAATTGTCTCGGGAATCCAACAATGTTAAAGATATAGGGTGTTCCATTTAGAAAACAAAATTGAAGTCATTTCCAATTAAACCGGAAGGAAAAAAATATGTGGAAACTCTCCTCTTCCATATTATTTTCAAGTCTCATTTTGATATGTCTAATTCTCCAGATTTTATGGCATGTCTAATAGATGATACGTTTATCCTTGTACAGAGTGGCGCCTTTTCGTTGAGATAGAACAAATCTGATTGCGCAATCTGAATTTCAAATTTTGAAACAAATCCAATGGTAAAAGTAAATCATGACTAACTTGATTCGTTTTGGAGATACAGAGTGTTTGTTAAATTTTGTCAATTTGGCCAGGCACTTGTAACCCGCTTGATATTCAAGATAGAAAAAAATTCACTAGAGTTTTAAGGATTTTTACGTAGAATTCAGTGGCGTACCTATATTTTTTTCATTGACTTTTATTTTTAAGTTATAACACAAAGTTGGGGTTTTTTGAATGAAGCACTCTATATATTTTATCATCAATAAAAGGGTCTCCTTAAAAGCAGTAAAATATACCACATATAATATATTTAGTTTCTTATAGTTTCAGAAATATAGCCATCATCAGGAGTTCGATAATAAAATGACATTTTTAAAATAAAACACCCAGTATTTTTTTCACCATTAGAAAGAAATTTTAAAGACCTTTAAGAATTTACTCAATTAAAAACGATTTTCTCCAACAGTTACGGAAATATGAGCCTCCAAATTTTGGTGCGTATAACTACTATATTTTAGATTTATATGGTCATATTTCCAAAACTATAAGAGATAATTATATCAAATGTAGCATTTTTTTAGACCTCTTTAAAAATCTTTGTCACGGTATACAGGGTGCTTCGTGAAAAAATCCTGATGATGACCATTTTTCCGAAACTTTTAAAAAATAGCTATATTAAATGTGATATTTCTTATAGCTTTAAAAAACCTTTTAACTGATGATAAAATATACAGGGTGTTTCATTAAAAAAACTAAGTTTGTGTTAAAACTCTTAAATAAAAGTCAATGGGAAAAGTATAGGTACGCCACTGAATTTTATTTTAAAATAGGTACCTAAAACTTTTCTATTTACATTTTTTTCTATCTTTAATATCAAGGGAGTTACAAGTACCAGCAGGCCAAATTGACAAACAAGCTCTCTGTATCTTCAAAACAAATTAAGTTATCCATGATTAACTTTAACCATTGAATTTGTTTCAAAAATTAAAATCAAGAATGTGCAATCAGATTTGCTTTATTTTTTTAGTTTTCACCATACCCTGCGAGGTCAAAGAAAAGGCGATACCCTGTACTATCAGTGACGAAGTAATGAATGTAAAAATATCTATTGTCTCTCTTTAGACTAACTTCTTTTCACGCATTGACAAAAATGTCCATGAAGGTCAGTGCTGGAATATATCTAATGCCTTAACCTTAAGCAGTCCTGTTGGGCCTCCTAACGATGCTACCCTTCATCTTTTTGACGACAAAAAATGTTTTACGTTGAAAACTTTTAACCCTTTTTAAACACACACAAATGCATGTTCTTTCTTTTAAACTTTTTATGTTTTACCCATCTATTATTGATCTGTAGTACCTTAGAAACGGAATATGTTATGGTAGCAATAATATCTCATATCACACCTAGGCATTATAAGCGGGCATTATGATAATGCCCGCTTATAATGCCCTACTGCGCTAATATGGAAATTTTATTGCTTATCCAATTTTATTTCTCTCACAATAAAGATAAAGTTTATACAAAAATAAATTTTAATATTTGTTCTCCTTCCAAAACTTTAGACTTCTTCGGGACGTATCCTTTCGACTTAACTTTTAAAAAAGATATGAGACGATGGTATTGCGAAATGTCTATATTTTCATAGACCATCAACGTAGACCTTAGGGTGGAATACTTGGTCCAGAGAGAATTCGGGCTGTATTTTTCCGACTAAAAATAATAAAGTTTGTTAAACATATGTATTAAAATAAAATCAATAACTTACCAGTTCCTGAAAATAGCCCATTAAAACAGTTTCGGTTATTTGAAGAATTGCGTTCGCATCTTTCCAAATACCAAATATGCCATACTCCTGATCAAACTGTTGCCTTGATTTAACTGGCTTTCTCTATATTTTGTGGAATTTCTTCGATTTTGAGCAAATCGTTAAATAAAAATGCCAACTGACTAACTGATAGAAACATCAAAGTCAAACTTAACACCAGTCATTATCTACTTACGTATACAGGTACAGGTGCAACTTATTTTTATATTGCGAAAAATAATGCAATTAGTCATTGAAAAACTCTTTTTGGGTAAAACATAGAGCATTGTATGCACCACGGGCTTTATTGTACTATAATGCCCATCAGGTCGAAATCTAGCCCTCGGGCTATTTCGACCTACAGGGCATTATAGTTCTAGTAATGCCCTTGATACATAAATAGCTATTATGGTGCTCCCCACAACGTAATGCCATAAGCAATTGCTTAATTTGCTTATACACATCTTAAAGTAATTTAATAAAAATACCTTTTTCAGTTCCACGTCACTGTTTCGGGCAGCCAACTTTATCACCTCAATTAAACCCGTTACCTTTAACCCCAATTAAAGTTATTCAGAAACTTATCTACGTCTAGCGTTCGAAAGTCTTCATGCGTAACTAAAGAGTTCTATAGAGTCACGCCTTAAATTCAAAAACGTCTCGCTGAATTTAAATTCCTTTATTTCATTTGCATATTTCGAAAGCTTAATTTCTTTTAGAAATTTATTAAAAGCTAGATTCAGCGGACACTTCTTGGCCAAGTAATTTTGGAAATAGCTGTTACATAATTTAACGAATGAAATAATATTTCCTAAATATTAAAAAATATATAAGTATAATGTTTTATTAGGAAATTATTAAAATTTTTATTAGCGCGTCAAGGTTTAACAGCCTTTGTGTTATAACTTTTAAATAAAAGTCAATTAAAAAAATATAATGACACAACTGAATTGTACAAAAAGTTCTCAAAACTTTTCTATTTACATATTTTTTCTATCTCTAATATCAAGTAAGTTACAAGTGCCTGGCCCAATTGACAAAATTTGAAAAACACTCTTATATCTCAAAATGAGTCAGGTTAGTCATGATTTACTTTCACCATTAAATTTGTTTAAAAAAGTCAAAATTGTGCTATTAGATTTGTTCTACCTCGTTTAGTTTTCGCTATATCCTGCAACAAAACAGGGTGTTTTATTTCGATGGTTTACAAAAATCTACTATTGGACTCTCGATCTCTTTTTTGAGAAAGCAACTGTGCGATACATCTCGAAGCTACAGGGTGATTTATAGATTTTGTCATTTTACAACTTTCTTTAACTTAATTGCTATTAAAGTTATAAATAGAACTTTAGATAGATTTATTGTATAGTTTTTTTCTGTAGAAAATTGTGGTGTTATTAATTATTTTCTATGTTCGGCAGTTTTTAAGAAAATTACCAAACTCGTGTACTATCAAATTGGGAAAGCTTGAACAAAAAAAAAATAGGAATTAAAAGACCATATTTTGTTATTTTCTGTCCTGACCTTCCATAAAAAGCCAGATTTATAGGCAATGTAAATTTTTAAATAAGTTTAAAATAAAATTTACCCATTTTAATAAGGTAGACAATAATTATTTAGTTAAAGAAAATTTCCGGACTTCCATTGTTCTTTATTTAATTTATTTACCCAACGTTTCGGGTTGTGTCCATTGTAAAGTGTTGAAAACGGACAGACATAGTACTGCCCAAAACGTTGTGTGAATAAATTAATAAAGACAATGGATGTCCAAAATTCTTCTTCTACTAGAAAATACCTACTTTACAGTATACATTTTTGGAAACCCCAAAGAAAGCTTAAAAAACACATAAAAATATACAGGATGTTCCATAAGAAAAAGCATAAGTTTGGTAATTTTTTTAAGAACTGCCAAATATCAAAAACAACTAATAACATCAATCTATTTAAAGTTTTCTTATAACTTAAATAGCAAACGAGTTTAAGAAAGTTGCAAAAATGGACAAAATCTTAAAATCTACCTGTAGCTTAAAGATGGATTGGAATAGCGATAAACTGTTTTTACGACAGTCGTTTTTTAAAAAATAAATAAATAAAAAAAAAGATAAATGAGATTGAGAGTCCTATATTAAAATTTTGACGTTTTCGAGATACTCCGGAAATATTCGAAAATGGAACACACTATACAATAAAAGTTTATGTAAAGGTCCGGACATGCATTGTTTCCAAGATATCGGATGCTTTTTAAATGTGTCTGGTATTAATCTCCTTAATATCCCTTTAAGAACCTAATTATTTAGCTCTAACCTAATTAAATTTATTAAATCCAGTGACGGCGCAAGTGGCACCTAAACGAATAATACTAACAACAAAATGTATAAAGGTTTAGGTCCTCCTACCAATAAAAAAGAAGATTTTATTTCATTTTTTTATAAAACCAAGCAAGCTACAAAAAATATTTAACAACAAAAAAGTTGTATATTTACCTGTTTTATTTAAATAAAATACAAAAATTAAACAAAAGTCAATAATGTATTTTTTTATTAGAAATATTTGGCTGTATCTTGGAAACATCGAATTTTTGGACCTATGTTAAAAAATACTTTTTTATATAGAATTAGTTTAGAAATATGCCCCTTAATTTTCATACCGCAATTAGGAAACACCCTGCATTTTTGCTTCTGTAAACATTTTAATAAAATTACATATTTTCTAAACAAATTTACACAAAAGCTCTCCCGACATCTCCTATAAATCACTGCCTTGTCAAAGTACGCAAACACAAATTTAACCCCAAATAATTTATTTGCGGAATTTTCATAAGCCATCAAGCTTAGGCCCTTGTTGTGACGTTCGCCATTTGATTCGTCTCCAATTTTAATCAAATCGAAATTGTCTGCCAGCTGCTTCGTTCGTCTTAGTTCCTGTTTGGCAAAACGACCGTTTGCACTTGACAAGCATATACATTTAATGGATATGTATATTAAAATTATTTGGATTCCGAATTAGTATCTTCAGGATAAACATTTGCCTGTGTAAATCGGTGGTTTTCATTAGACTGCTTAAAGTAAATATACATGTAGTTTGTTTGTTTAATAGAAAACTATCGGCTATTGGCAAATCTATTAAAATCGACAAGACCGGGCTTAACATATTTTAAATTTAGCTTGAATAAATAATTTTATACAGCCTTTAAAACGCTACTTATTAGTAGATAAAAACAACAATAGTTGCCAATTCCCTTTAAACACAAGTACAGCCAACTTAAATAGCAAGTTACAACTAAAAGAACTACTTTAAAACAGAAATTGCGACACAATTGCGATTTGCGATTCTGGCCTAGTATGACGGCAGCACGAATGTGGTAAAGTCTAGGCATCTAGTGCAAAATTTAACCACAAAGAAGGAAAATCTCAAAGGATACGCATTAATGGAAGATCCGCTCACTTTATCCTTTTTTTTATCTTTGTGACAGGCTTAGGCTTAGGCCTAAGTACTAGGAGTACCGGGGTGTTCGGGTTGTCAGATGTTTTACCTTTTTTGTCCTGTTTCGTCAACGTTGTGTTCACTGCACTTTTTATAGTAGGGAAGCCCACGATGCTAAATGAAAATTTATTCGACCGTTATAGAGACCTATTGGGTTGCAAAGCTTATATGATAAAATGAGAAAATGTTGTATAATTTATACCTTTTAATCGGTGAAGGAAGCTGCTTTAGGTTTTTAAATATGTGAAAAAATACTGTTATTATTTTGGCATATTCGATTTAACCGGAATTGCTTTCTCAACTTTGGTATTTCAAATAAAACACCCTATATATTTTTTCTAAAATCAATTCTACACATCTTATACCTATCCTAATTAGTTTTTTGGGATAATGTTATGTAAACCGCCATTTTTATTGATTTGTTAAAAATAAAAGGCCAATTCGATTTTTCACATAATTCATAAACCTTATATCCTATTACTCCTTAAAAACACAATTTCCGTTTCCACCGGAAGTGCCACAGAAATAAACTTTAAGCAATAAATAACTTTAATATGTATTAAACACTTTTAACACTAATTTTTAAAATCTTATTTGTTAATTTTAGCCGATCTCTAAACCTAATAGTTTTTAAGTTATTAATAGTAAAATGCTAAAAAATCTATTTTCTTTGCTATTTTCAAGGCAGCATAGCGTTTAACTATTAATATCTTAAAAACTATTAGGTTTAGAGATAGAATATATATGACAAAAAATTTATGAACTAAATGTTACGTTCAAATTTAAGACTTAAGGTAGTGGTTTCTATTTAAATTAATATAGTTCATTGCTGCCGAAAGTAAATTTTTCGTAGCACTTCCGGTAAAACAGGATATTGTATTTTTACGGATAGGTATAACATGTGGTAAATATTTTTCTTGGAATTGCCTGTAGAATTGATTTTTAGAAAAATATATTGGGTGTTCATTTAAAATAGAAAAGTTGGGGGCACTTCCGGTTAAACCGGATGTACCACATAAAATCTAAAATTTAGAAATCTGCATCCTATCCAATCATATATCCGACTAAAATTTCAAAATCGTGTAACACTTCTCAACAAAATAATAGGCTGGCTTGCTTCGTGGGTACCCGGTATAAACTTGTCATAATATTTTTGTGTTTTATATGAATCTGGCAGATGGCGAACTATTCTAGGACACCCTAAACACCCAGAAAAAATTTCCCCCAGTTTACGAAAATTTTAAACAAGCGACAATTATCTTAAGGCTTCAATACACAACAGCCTTTGTTAAGTAAAAAGTTTGTTCGCTGTTCTCCGTGCACATTCTATTGGCTCGTTATTTCAAAACTAATTAAAACCATTAGCTTGGCCTCGAGAGTGACTTAGGGGTCCCAAGTTTAAGCGTCAAGTTCTACCCATTTCATGTTGCTTTTAGTAGATCGGACGGATTTACCAAAATCTATATCGGCCTTACGAAGATTAGACGCATTTCTCTGTCACTCTTGAAACGATATTGTTTGTGTTCACGCAGATTGGTATAAGGGATCAGAATTTAAGATATTCATGAGTAGTTCTCACGAATTTGCGGAAACATGACTACGCATTATAATAAAATTATAATTTGCAATATATGGTAATTTATGTGTAAAATTCTAGTACACAACTGCCTTACCTCAGCTTACTACGTGGCCCCCAGCTTTTTTAATTTAAATGAAAATAAAGTGGTAATAAAAAAAGTCAATTAGGAAAATGTAGAAATTCGTTTTGAAAATATTAAAACTGGAGCTATCATTATAAATAAAATTTACTAAAATAAAATTATCACCAATCAGAATATAATTTGAGACTAGGGTATGACTAGATTTTGTAAGGTAATGTTTAATTTTATCATTCCCTCATAAATTCTTATTCCCTTATTATTATATTATAGTGAGGGAATGATAAAATCAAACATAACCTACAAAAACTAACCGAGCATAACCTCAAATCAATTTTCAGTTGGAGGCAAGATTTTACTCGTCAAAACATGTAAAAATCACATTGTTTATTATAAATAAAATAAATACCTTTTATTTAAATAATGTGAGGGAATGAGACATAAAAATGTAACATTTAAATATTTAATTGGAAACCTCTTGACAACAACACATCTCTTCGCGCCTTGAAAAATGATAGTATGGCTTTATTAGCAATGTAACCAACTGCAAAAATTCACAAGGCGCGGCAATTAACGATCCGATTCAAAATTATAAATTAGATTTTAGTAGAAAATAGGAAATGATTCTTTTTTTTTGGACACAGATAAAAATTTGATTTTCCAATAATTTCTTACTCGGTACCTAATGAAAAGGGTATGAACTGTTAAATGTACTAGTTTTTAATATAAGTACTGATCAAAACTAGTCAAATTCATAGAACACAATAGGTTAATAGTATAATATTATTAAAATATTAAGTTTGGGACACGATGAGGGAATGATATTTAGAATATTCGGTTACCTCTCATTTATTATTGTGAGATTGAAAAGCTTAAATGAAGTATGGCTCAAGCAGCTTTCGTAGTATGGTTTTCATGAAAAATACTAAGTCTACGATACACCATTAATAGTATATAAAACTGAGCATAGATACGATTTTCGCAAATTGCTGAGAACTACTCTTATATTGTTGTGACCGCAACTCCTACTTGCTTTGCTAATGTTATCTGGGTTAATTTGTGTATGAAATGTGCTTAATTAAAAGTAGTTATTAACAAGCATATATGTAACTTTAAAAAATAAATAGGAATAGTTTTATACTCTTGTAATTTTATAAGAAAAAGATATATTCCTTTTTTGGCAATTAAGAACTTCTTTTTTCTCCTGACTGTCGGAAAACGGAAATTAATTTTTTCATCTATGTAATGCTGGCATTTTCGACTTTTAAAAGTTTGCAAGTGTCACTTTTCTGACTCTTATCCCACAGGAGAAAAGTTATGGTCCAAGAGCCGGTAAGCGGCAGACCCTTCATCATTTTGCAAAAGCTGAAAGTTTGTCAGCGCATGCTCTCAACATAAGTAGAAGATGGGAGACATGAAGTTTGACATATAATGGCTACGCAAAGTTCCAGGTACCAAAGGCTAATTAATTAAAACCTCTTTAGTTCTTTTCGTCATTTTTTGAAACTGAATTTTATATATAAAATCATTTGGTACCTATTAAAGATATTTCCTTGTCGCCAGGACAGTTCTTGAGGTTCCAACCTATTGACAGACAAACATTTTGGGTGGCCCAATGATATTTCCTAAAAATATTTTGATGTTATAATGTCCAAAAAAGAGTAAGTGTTGGTCACTGTTTGTGTTTTTAAAAATCTTTGAACACTCATATATGATGAAACTTTGAGTAAACTTCATAGTGTACTATTGCTGCTACCTATGTTGTGATATAGAGCTATAAACTCTCAGCTTAATAAAGATCTTCCAGCTTCACTGGCTCTAATT
Source organism: Listronotus bonariensis (assembly GCA_014170235.1). NCBI lineage: Eukaryota > Metazoa > Arthropoda > Insecta > Coleoptera > Curculionidae > Listronotus > Listronotus bonariensis. The sequence goes on along the minus strand of JACEGR010011336.1, from coordinate 1,796 downwards.
TATTGAATTCATCTTTTGCCAAAAGAAATAAAGGCAAAAGTAACCCTGAAGGTCATCGTAGTGTCTCTTAAGACCTACAACTTGATACCTTGATCGATATTCAAGACATCTCTCTGTGACTCTTTACCTATGTCTGTTGGCGTAATTATTTAATAGCATAAAATTGAAAAACTATTTTGTTAGATTGACACATGTACAGGGTGTGGATCTGGTTTTAAAGGAAATAAACGAATATCTAAACCATGGAACAATTTTGTAATGGCTAAAAGTACATGTGACGTTAAATATGCGGATTTCATAGTTTAAAAAAAACATCGTTTAAATGTCTTCTTCGTAGCAGGCTATTAGGTCTACAGCGCAAGCTACGAAAAGCTCGCTGGCACATCTCTACGGGTTTGTCACGTATAGCATTATTAATTATTATTAATGCGGTCTTGCAGTTGCTGAATGGTTTTTAGTACTGGATCGGTGTAGAAGATACTCTTCAGGTATCCTCATAGAAAAAATCTAAGGGAGTCAGGTCTGGGAATCGTAGAGGAACCGAAATATCTTCATTAATGAAAATAACCGTGCCAGGAAATAGTTCTGTAACTGCGTTGATCGACATTGCTGCAGTCAATATTTTCTAACGTTCTAATGGTTTTGGGTCTACCAGCTGGTTTCTGATTCATGGCAAAAGCTGTTGTTCCGAATCTTTTCACCCAACTGTTCACTTAAGCTGTTGACAGTGCATCATCTAATCGTCTGATATTGAAATGTGCACGAAAACGTCGATCCGCCACGGTATAAGAATCCTTCGACTTAAAGAACTATTCAAGCATAAAGGCTTGTTGCTTTGCTGGCCATGGTGCCATCGTTACTGAAATTCGCATGTTTGTGCTTACTTGTCTACACCACCACCGCCCTTCTTCTGAGCGCAGTGCCGGCGCCAGAACAATTTCAAATCCTAAATCCAATATGGGACACCATGTATAATTTAAATAAAAAAAAACTGGTTAAAAATAATGATACTACACAAACATCGGTTAAAAGTTTAATTACTGTCTGAGAAATGGTTTAAAAATTGTTTTAATAGATAATTTTATTTGTGTGTAAAAATGCCCATAAGAGAAATTGAATTACCTTCAAAATGATAGGTGGCAAAAATAAAACCTTAAAACAACAAAAACACGTTTTCTAGAATTGCCAGTAATAGTTAGAGATCCCTGGACCATTTTTACCAGTCAAGCAACAAGCTAATTTTTTTAAGTAGCTTCATTTTGATCACCACCTTTTTTCCTTACAACAATTTTCGTTGGTGGTAGCATACAGGGGTAGCGGAGATTATATATGTTAATTTGACCTAAACCTAGATGACGTACCTCGCAATTTGTAGGACAATGTGGGTGTTAAATTATAAAAATGTTATTTAATTATCAAAAGAGAAAATTAGCTGATACGTAGTTATTTTCACGACATTGTTAACCAGACATGGTAACAGTAGGGGATTTTTTGATGAAACCTTACATTTTGTAGGATAAAAATGTTTTTGGTTTATTGAGGTAATTATCTTAAAAATTAACAAAGAAACTCCCTATTAGTAATACATTTTTGATATTCGACAAATCAATATACTTAATTCCTGCTATCTCTGTAAGCTACCACCAACAAAAATTGTTGTAAGGAAAAAGTTGGACGTCTCGTCAAAATGAACTCACGAAAATTAGGTTTGTTAGTAATGAATGGTAAAAATGGTCCAGGGATCCCTGGCCATAATTTTCAACACACTTAGGGTATTACCCCCGATCAGATCACTT
>JACEGR010011335.1:0-15271 GCA_014170235.1 Listronotus bonariensis | reverse complement strand
TGAGACGCCAAAAATATTAGGTAGAAAGAGGAGTCGAGTAATAACTTATTTTAAAAGTCTCTATATCTTAATTACAATAATATGCCAAGTTTGAAGTCACAGCTATTATTTTCGTTGACAGCTTGTCAAAATTTTAATTCTTCTTTTTTTAATGTTAATAATAAATTACCTGTAAAAGCAAGCTACGTTGAACTAAGGGGATATGATAAGGGTTAAACAATCTTTATAAAATGAAATATTTTTTCAGTCAAGGGTGTGTTTCACCCTTAAGTTTAAGGGATAAAATATCGCTTGACCCCTCTTTTTATTAAAGATTTTGGAAGTGAATCCTAGAGGGTTGCAGTTCCGGGGGTGAAGGCAGCAAAATAGTATATTTCCTAACTAGTGCTAAAGGTGCCAATTTTCCGCACGAGACTGTTGTTGCCGAACGACGCGTAGCGAAACAATGTTTTCAAAACAATAATAATTTTTGGTGAATTTTTTATTTCGTTGATTTTACACCTAATTTGTACAAATAAAAGAATACTTAGCAAATAATAAAATTATACTAAGTCAAACTTCAGAATTAAAACATTTTAAGTATCTAATTAAATGGGAAATTTCCAAGGGTTTACTTTTCTGCACTAGTGCGGAGAAGTGACACTTACAAATCTAAAGTGCGTGCGGAAAAGTGCTGCTTTCCACACGTTAGTCGAAAAATGTGTATTCCTAAAATCAAAAATTAACTTGTCCAAACATTTTTAATTAAATGACCTGGAGTCTTCAAAATTAGCTTTGTTTTGTGTAGGTATCTCCTTAACGAAAATGTCTTTTATAAATAATATTTATGTTAACTATTTTATATTAAAATATTTAAAATGCGGTTAATTATATGTAACTTCAAATAAAATTATTTAGATAAAAATTATATATTTTGGGTTAATTTTTTTTCCAGAAACACCTTTTGCAATTGGGAGGGGGTTTTGGTTGATTATGTTATCTAACAATAAAAATAAATATCTATTTTAATAACGTTTGTATCTCGTCAAACAAATTTTACTAAAATGAGTGTTTTTAAAATTTTTTTCAATTTTTTAAATAGTGATAAATTACCCCTTATGCCGTAAAAACATTACCAAATTAAAGAAAACAGAATGATGCCCCCAGATAGGCTTATGGTTAAATCGTTAAGTACAGGTAGAGTATTTCAACAGTGGTGCCAAACGGCAAGTGTAGGGTCCTCTCCATTAATATAAGAAAAAAGTTCAGATAAATATGAGTTCGAAATTTTTTTATTTTTGAGGTACAAGGTGTTAAATTTTTTTAAAACAAAAATAGTTTTTGTAAACGTCTTTAGGTAGTTCTAGCGATATCACACAGAGTAAAATGAGTGCCTAATGTAATTTGACTACCGTGGTATTTATATTTGGCAACGCTGCGTAAAAACAATAGAAATTATACGCAAAAATCTACTGTACAAGCATCTTTAAACAAGTAATCGGTTTTAAATAATTTTAAATTAAAATAATTTAAAACCGAATTAAAATAAAATAATTTAAAGAATTTTATGGTTTCGTCCGTTACTTTGTGACCGTACATTTTAAATTAATAAAATAAAACAAAATATATACTTTGTTCATAGTCACTTTAATTGAATATTTAGCCGTGACAGCTGTTTCGTAGTACAACTACATTTTCAAACGTACTGACAAACTAAAATTATGTTACTTATATATAAACAGTAATACCTAATAAAAAAACATATTTTTTAAAAAAGTTTTAAAATCAATATGGTACAGTTGTAAAATTTAAAGATTTTATTGCTATATTTTATAAAAGTTTTACAAGGGGTAGATTTCCTAGGTCAATCTGTGTGTTAAGCAGATGTACATTCTGTTTTTATGTTTATAGATTTCAATATTTTCTAATATATCTAGTTTTCGCCCTTTTTGTTCTACATGTAATATTTTAGGGTATTGATTTCTGGAAATTTGTGTCCGGTTTCCAGAAAATGGTTTGCGAAATTTGATGTTGTTTTCCCTAACCTATAACATGAGTTATGTTCTTTAAACCTAGTTTCGAAATTTCTTCCCGTTTGTCCAATGTAACAGCTATTACACTCTTCACAAGTAAGCTTATAAACTCCTGATTTTTAAATTTATTTTGTTTATCTTTCACATTAAATATCATGTTTGATAATCGATTTGATGGTTTATGTGCTATTTTCTGGTTTTGTTTAGACAGGGTGTTCGAAATTTTTGTGATATTTGGCCAAAATAAGTTAGGGTTTTAAATGGTTGGTTTTGTTTTTCAGGTATTTTTGGGTAAATTTGGTTGAGGGTGAGTTGTTTACGTTTCTTATTAATTATAGAGTTTATTAAGGGTGGTGGATAACCATTGTTTTGAGCGATGTTTTTATAGTGTTTAATTCTTTTTCTAAATTTTCTTTGGAAAGTGGAATGGAAATTGCGCGATGTATCATTGATCTGTATGCTGACATTTTGTGGGTAATTGGATGTAAAGAATCATTAGGTATTGTAATATCAGTAAAGTTGGTTTTCTATAGATATCAAAATTTATGGTTCCGTAGTTAGTTTTGTTATTTTAAGATCTAAAAAGTTAATGGAGTTTTGTTGTTCTATTTCCAAAGTAAATTTAATCTTAGGGTGTATAGAGTTAATATAATTAAGAATATTTTTTAGCTCTATCTCATTTCCTGAAAAAAGCCGACAAGTATGTCATCCACATATCGGTACCAAAATATAACATTATCTGAATGTTTGGAGTTTATAAATGATTCTTCTAGTTTTGACATAAATATCTTTAAATTTAAAAAATCAGGAGTTTATAAGCTTACTTGTGAAGAGTGTAATAGCTGTTACATTGGACAAACGGGAAGAAATTTCGAAACTAGGTTTAAAGAACATAACTCATGTTATAGGTTAGGAAAACAACATCAAATTTCGCAAACCATTTTCTGGAAACCGGACACAAATTTCCAGAAATCAATACCCTAAAAATATTACATGTAGAACAAAAAGGGCGAAAACTAGATATATTAGAAAATATTGAAATCTATAAACATAAAAAACAGAATGTACATCTGCTTAACACACAGATTGACCTAGGAAATCTACCCCTTGTAAAACTTTTATAAAATATAGCAATAAAATCTTTAAATTTTACAACTGTACCATATTGATTTTAAAACTGTTTTAAAAAATATGTTTTTATTAGGTATTACTGTTTATATATAAGTAACATAATTTTAGTTTGTCAGTACGTTTGAAAATGTAGTTGTACTACGAAACAGCTGTCACGGCTAAATATTCAATTAAAGTGACTATGAACAAAGTATATATTTTGTTTTATTTTATTAATTTAAAATAATTAAGTTTATTTACTAATAATATCACAAAAAATATATTTAACTGAAAAGGCAAAAGAGTCACTGAAAAAAATTATAACAAATTTGTAAAACAAACTCAAGTAGCACATAAATTTAAGGATGAACATGGAGTTTCTGTCACCTAACCTGTCAAACTAACGTAAATATTGATACATCGGATTATTGTCATCGAATTGTTCACTTAAAAACACTAGAAAACAACATGTTTTTTTAATTATTGCGGATATTATTTAGTATCATTGGATCTTGTAACCAAAAAACGTATTGGACTGGCATCAATTTTATGTCCTCATATACCGTATTCGATAAACTTTTTCAGGCGCATCGTAACCTTTCGGCGGCGTTGCCACATGTCAGTCACATAGCATATTTTTCTCAATTATTTATTAATTACTCCTATCACAAGCTCTGAAGGTTGAATGTTAATTAGCCAAAATGTTCAGAATTGTTATTTTTTGGTTTATACAACTTCCATTTAAATCTGAACATCAGTTTTTTGATTTAACATAAAATCTGCGATTTTCCTTAAGAATCAATGTTAAGAACAATCATTTTATAATATTTATATTTTTTTTTCACTCCTCTGTAGACCTTTAAAAATTTAACTGGTTGATACTCTTATTATGAAGTACTAAGATGCTAAGTTCCATAATTTTCTAAACATGAATTCTCACACCGGTAGTACTTCCTTAAATATTCTTTACACAATTTTCTTTTAATTTGGTAATGTTTTTACGGCATAAGGGGGTAATTTATCACTATTTAAAAAATTGAAAAATTTAAAAACACTCATTTTAGTAAAATTTGTTTGACGAGATACAAACGTTATTAAAATAGATATTTATTTTTATTGTTAGATAATTGCTAGTACAAAAATATAAAACCTAATTTTTAAAAGAAAAGTTCCTGCAATGTTTTATTTATAGACTAGAAATATGCAATTAAGTGTTTGTTTTTTTCTTTAAAACTTATCAAGATAAAAAAAAATAAGAGACAGAAAAGTTGTATTTTTATCTGCTCATTCAATTAAAAAAAAAAAAAATCAGCAACCTTTTTACAGTCAGTGGCGTACCTTTTAACCCTTAGAAATTTAGTTCAAGCACCGGTCAAGACGGCACTGGACTTATTTAATGTATGTAAGTTAGTGATAAATTACCCCTTTGCCGTAAAGAACATCGCCAAATTAGAAGAAAATTGGGTAAAGAATATTTAGGGAATTTACAACAACCATTTTTTTACAATTTTAATACCCTGTATCTTCAGAATGACGAATTTGCCGACCCATGTTTAGATGCAAAGTCCTTGGGTCAGTTATGAAATGGACTTATTGATAAGAACACTTTTAAAATATTTTTAGGGGTTTCCAAGAATATTCATACCGCCATATATGAAAGCGGTACTTTAACTCAGCAAGTCAATGTCAAATGTTTCGGGTGTCGGACTGGGCGAACGCGTCACTTTTTTGTCGGACGACACGTAAGGGTTACAGTCACGATACCATAGAGCTCAAACACATGTTTCGAGTATCAGACTAGGCGTAACTGTAATTCTTACGATTTTTATCCAAAATGTTTAAAAATTACATATAAAACATTGTGGTAAACATGTCCGACAAAAAAGTGACGTGTTTGCCCAGTCCGAAACTCGAAACATATGACATCGACAGGCTGGTTTAACGCGCCGCTTCCATATATGGCGTTATAAATATTCGTGGTAGACTCGTCAGAAGCAGCCCCTCTAAAAAGGTTTTAAAAGTGTTCATATCATGAAGTTCATTTTATTATTGACCCAGGGACTATGACTTTTTATTTTTATTTTGATGAGAGGATTTTACCATTGCCGTTTGGAACCACTTTTCCTCCTTCTTAATAAAAGTAAAATTAATTACACAAAAGGCAATAAAATTCGAAGCGTTCTAAAAAACTACATTGTACTTTTTCCCTATAATATTTTCCTAATCAATTTTTCTTTTTCTACACGTTTGGTGGTATATTTTTGGTTGGATCATCTTTTTAATTTGATGTTTTTATTTTAGGAAAAATTGCCTTGTCTCCAACTTTAGATACAATGGCTCGATCGAATAGTTTAAATACAAATTCTCAAATTATAATGGCACCAAATCTTAAAAATCAAGCGGAAAAGTCGCCGACCGGGTCTACGGAGAAAAAATCTCATTTCTTCTCAAATTCTCATAGCAATATTTTAGAACAACAAAGGTAAGTCAAAAAAAATCATAGATAACTTATTAAAACTTTTTGACGTGATAACGCCTTATAATTCGTTGGACCCAGCTGCACACACCAAAAAACATGACTCATGTGCCGTTACCTCGCGCGTTTCATTTAAAGGTGCTCGCCTACTTAGACGAAGCGTCGGCGTCGCGTCAGAGAAAGTTCTCTCCCTCTCTCTATTTTTTTCTTGGTTTTGGTCCCTTCAGGTCCAATCCACCACTCTTCCCCTTCCGGACTATGCTTTCCAGGGCTTCGTCGGCGGAAAATCTGGATAATCGAGCTCGTAGCTCCCAGAAATTCCAAAAGAAAACAAAAATAATTCTCCAATCGATGCAATGCATAAATTGTCGGCTGTCAAACCAAGACCTGCTACTGGTGTTACGTATAACCTTCACTTTCACTACTGACAGTTCCCATGGCACGCCCATCTATTTCCCGCCATTTAAGAAATACCTCGTGTTCACCACCAAGCAGGATACCATCAGCTTATAGGAATCTTCGCTCACAGCGCTTAGATCCAGAAGAAAAATGCCGTCAATTTAGCGTGAATCTTTCCTTGATCCCCGAAGGTCAAAAACGTTCGTAGAGCACCTCTAAACGCCACTCCGGGAAGGACTTTTGTAGTCCCTCTACGCACGTTCGCATTGTCCGGAGGTCAAACAAAGAGTCCCAAGAGAAAATTTGCCGAGTTGCTTTACATGTAGTTAAATGGAACCCCCGCCAATATAAGCTGCGCGGGGCGGGGTTCCATTTAAATACATGTAAACATGTCCGCAGCAATTTTGACTCGTCGCGACGCATCGCCTATGTGGGCGAGCACCTTAAGGCTTGAAATGCAAGCGAGAGCGCGGAACGAGCAACAAAAAAGCATAATCTCCGCGTCGTTCGACATATGTTTCTCTCCTAATTAGAGTGAGCCTGCAGTGAAAAGTGAATGTGATGTCAATTGTTTATAGTAACGATAATTGCGGCGATAAAGGTAATGTCTTTCGACGTTGTCACGTTCAACTATCGTCAGTAAACCGACTTTGCAGATAACCGATTTTTTAAAGTGTTATATCAAGTTAGAAGACCAAAAAAGCCATTTTTTTATTTTGTACATATATTCTGTATACTTAAAACAATAGAGACATTTTGCACCCCTTATTTTACAATTCCGTTGTGGTTAACGTTATTCTGAGACTGCGCAGTAACGCAAACATGATCCGTTATCGTTATTAACCATACCGGACTCCTTTAATTACGGATGAATACCGAAGAGCTTATCGTTATCGTTATCGTTATTGTTAAACTGCGTGGTTGCCGGATTGTAGAAATTTTAATATCAATTATTTAAAAGGTTAAAATTTTAATGCCGTATTAATTAAAATATCATTTATACCTAGGCTCTTATTAGCGAAAAATCTATAGCAGTAATAAAAATCAAATAGTGTTAAGAAATTCAAACGGACTTGCACTTTTACGGATATTCTAAATCAGTAATTAATTTAGATGTTACAATCTGGCACACTTGCTTTTTATTCTACTACCAAACCTAACCTTACTTTTGTGTTTTGCTTATACTGTACTGTTTGCATCTACTTTAAAAAACGAAATCAACAGAAGTGTTTGCATTTATTTAAATATGAATTTATATCTTATGAAAAATGAAAGTAAGTAAATACTGATTTTCGTTAACTTTAAAATGGGTGAACCACAGGCAAAAATAAGGTTATGTGTCGAAAGCGCAGACACAAGATATATTTCTTTAAAGAGGCTGCAAAATCTCTGTCTAAAACTGCTGCCGTAATCGTTATGTTTAATAACGATAACCATAAGGAGGCCAAAAACGTCTGTTATTTTAAGAGGTGCAAAATGTCTCTATTATTTTGACATAATTAATTTGTAAAAAAATTGTATTGAAAGTCTTTGTAGCCGATGTCCGGAGTGCTCTTCTAAAAAAAAAACTTTTGGTGGTGGCCACTATATTACTGGATTGAATTATCTAAAATAAAAAAGCCCAACGTATATAGTTTTAGAAATTTCTTCACCTTTTTTTTCTCCACAGAGTGTTTTTTTCTTTTGACAAAATGGCGACTTCTCAAACACGAAAATGGGTTTTGGGGCATATGCATATGCTAAAAAATATATCTAAGAAGCATGTGTCAAAATTTGAGTGCAATCGGTTTAATAGTTTTCGAGAAATCGTGGTCACCGTTTTCGAAAACGCCATTTTGAGAAAAATAAGTTTAAAGTTTTAAGAAATCTATACTCTTAGTTAACTTTTTTTTACATATACCGTATCCCACCGAAACTATTGGACGGATTAATTTCAAAATTTTAAAGAATATACTTGAATACATGTGCACTCGAAATACGCAAAAAAAAGTTTTTTTTTCAAAATCCCAAGTAAATATTGTTGTGTTATGTAATACTTTACTTATAACAAGCTCTGTAGTATAGGGACTCCTTTAGGTAGTTTCTAAGATAACCGTTTGTGGCGCTGATGTACATGTCAGATGTTTTAAGATAAGAAAAGATGTGTGGAGTCTGTAGAAATAGAAATGTATAAGTTAAGATCGTTTCTTTAGTATTAATAAACTTATCCGTATTTAGTCTAATAAACCAAGTGATTAGTAAATAAAAGTGTGTCTAATATACAGCTCTCACCAAATATCACAACAAATATAATCAATTAAAAGTTTCCACACTTTAAATTAGTGTTTTGTTTTCATGCCTACTACAATTTATTTAAATACGAATTTATGCAATGCAACCGTAAACTCGACATCAATTGAACAGAAGGTCTAGTTACCTTTGATTTCGCCATTATTTCTTTTAATTCATGTGTCACTAAATTTAAAATTTATCAATTCGTCGATAAATTGATTAGAAATTCTGGTAATTTTCTAGAAACCTGCGGCAACTCCGATTTTGACGAAATTTGGTATACGGGGGTTCTTTGGGGCGCTGATCACGAAACTGAAAGAATTTTTTGGCGGAAACGTTTCGTTCTTGAGATACTCATCATCAGACTTGAAATGTAAACTAATCCTATTTTTACAATATTCCCCCTTCCTTTTGCACACAATTCTTGATTTAAAGCTAAAGTGGCACACAATATTTGATTTTTACCTTTTGAAACTCCGTTTTTTTACATATTTTACATTATTTTTGCATTAAATTGCATAGCTATACTTTGAATCATTTTAATCCCAGTGTGCCATGAAGCCCTATATGTATGTATGGTTGCCGGATTATCAAAGACAATCCACGCAATTTAATGCAAAAATAATGTAAAAACGTAGAAAAACAGGGTTTTAAAAGGTGAAAATCAAATATTGTGTGACACTTTAGTTTTAAATTAAGAATTGTGTGCAAAAGAAGGGGAAATATAGTAAAAATAAGCTTAGTTCAAATTTAAACTTTGATCATAAATATCTCGAGAACGAAACGTTTCCGCCAAAGAAATCTTTCAGATTCATGATCAGCGCCCCAAAAACCCCCGTATACCAAGGGTCGTTAAAATCGGAGTTGCCGCAGGTTTCTATAAAATTACCTAAAGTAATAACTATTTAAAAGCTCTTACTTTTAGTAAAACATCCAAAATTGCAAAACATTTTTTAAAATTTCTATTTATTTATTTTAAGGATACACAACAGCCAAAATAATCTACTCCCCAACCGAATAGACATCAAAATTCACGAATTTGAAAATAATAGAAAAAATTCAGACACGAATTTAGATAAAATTGATAATACAGAAAATGTATCCCCAACCCATTCGATAGGTAAGTCAAGTACTTTAACTTTGTAATATGATTTCACTGAAAATTTCACTCACCCACTGTCTACTCGACAATTATCGTTTGATTACACTGATAATTGCATTGTAGAAATCGAAAATGCACTTTGCATTTTTTAAATTGTTTAACAGCTTTGTTTATTTTATGTTTTACCCATTTATTATTGATCTGTAATACCTTAGAAACGGAATATGTTATGGTAGCAATAATATCTGCTATCACACCTAGGGCATTATAAGCGGGCATTATGATAATGCCCGCTTATAATGCCCTAATGCACTAATAAGGAAATTTTATTGCTAATCCAATTTTATTTCTCTCACAATAAAGATCAAGTTTATACAAAAAATAATTTTTCTTTAAACAATACTAAAAATTAAACTTTATTTCTAAAATAAAAATTACAATTTTGAAATGTCCCGGAAAATGTAGCTGATCCCACTATAGAATGGTCAGTGTTTTTTGTGATGATAGCAGCGGTGGTAGCACTAACGCTATTTTTGTATAGAAGAACAGTCCATTAATAAATTTTAATATTTGTTCTCCTTCCAAAACTTTAGACTTCTTCCGGGACGTATCCTTTCGACTTAACTTTTAAAAAAGATATGAGACGATGGTATTGCGAAATGTCTATATTTAAATAGACCATCAACGTATACCTTAGGGTGGAATACTTGGTCCGAGAGAGTTCGGACTGTATTTTTCCGACTAAAATTAATAAAGTTTGTTAAACATATGTATTAAAATAAAATCAATAACTTACCAGTTCCTGAAAATATGCCATTAAAACGGTTTCGGTTATTTGAAGAATTGCGTTCGCATCTTTCCAAATACCAAATATGCCATACTCCCGATCATACTGTTGCCTTGATTTAACTGGCAAAAGATTTTCGGTCGCTTTTATGGCCTTTTCTCTTATATTTTGTGGAATTTCTTCCATTTTGAGCAAATCGTTAAATAAAAAATGCCAACTGACTAACTGATAGAAACATCAAAGTCAAACTTAACACCAGTCATTATCTACTTACGTATACAGGTACAGGTGCAACTTATTTTTTATATTGCGAATAAATAATGTAATTAGTCATTGAAAAACTCTTTTTTGGGTAAAACATAAAGCATTGTATGCACCACGGGCTTTACTGGACTAAAATGCCCATCAGGTCGAAATCATCGACCTTCAGGGCATTATAGTCCTAGTAACACCCTTGATACATAAATAGATATAATATGTCAGTTTGGCATTTTATAAATTTTGCAAACATTGTTGTATAACAATGTCTCTGTGTCTTTAATAATTATTAGTTTTTCTAAGATTGGGTTTTGTTGTATTGTTAAATAAATTGTTTAGAAAATTATTATTATTCCTTTATTTAATAGTTTCACTTTTTTCGAGTTATATACTGGGTTGGACAAAAAGTATATATTTTTTAATGACGCGCCCTGTATCACCATAAAAAGACCTTTAAGAAAATACCAAATAAGGTCTATCTAACTTTATTAGTTTTGGAGATATTGCCGTCAAAATTAGGTATTCAGGTAATTTTCAAAGGACCGCCATTTTTTGGGGGTAAAAGTATTTACTTTATATTCTGGAGTTATAAAAAATTCGTCAGGAGCATTAAAATGCTGTGCCACAAAGCCCCCTCTCCATTAAATTTCTCTTTCTAAAATGGCACCCAGCTGTCATGTTGACATTTATAGGGGAAAGTGAGGAGGCTTCATACAGTTTTTATATTTTGCTTTGTGGAATGCCGTGTTTTAGGTATATCTCTTTTAATTTATGACACACTAGTAGCTTAATTATTTTATATTGTAGTAGAACCTTAATATTATTGAAAATCTACATGCACGAGTTTCCATAAGACTTTTACAAAAAAAAGCAAAATGTATGATTGGTGGGGTACATTCATACAACCGAAGGGGCACATTTCACATCACTATTAATTCGTTATAATTATTGTTTGTTATGGTTTTATACCAAACTTTATAAAAAAACACAAATACATTTTTCTACATACAAAACAAAGAGTAAAATTCAAAATTAAAAAACAGTTTTTATCCAAATTTGTTAATGCCTATTTTAACATCGCAATAGTTTCGTGATATGAACATAAGTACCGATTGGTGAACAGAGTGTTATTAAAAGGTCTTTACGTTACATGTATGGTTATCTGCCAAAGACACTTATTAACATTCTTTATTTTAGTCAGTTATATTTATTAAAACTAACAATCTTAAAATGTAAAAAAATAGCTTTTATATTATTAATTATATCAAATAAAAAACTCTGGTTAGCTTACAAAGATACCTTAACTTACAAAACCTAAAATTAGTATGCCCATGTTATTAACAGATTATGACCTAAGATCTGTGGTAATATCATCACTATGTCTGATAAATTAACTGATCTTTAACATCCAAAGACACACCCTTTTTTTCCGTAAAAATGAAACCAGTACTTCAGTTAAACTACTTTATATAATATTTATAACTATAATCGTCTGTGTAACAAAAATAATAGTTAAAAAAATATTCATAAAGGGCCAGGAGTACATTTATACAGTATGAATGTGCCCCATATACTTATGTATGAATTTGCCACATCACATGCTAATTAATGAAAAAAATTGAAATAGGAAAACCGTCTCTATCTATATTAATTTACACATTAAATTAGTGCCTTTATACTATAATTAATCCAAAAATAGTAACTGGCCATAAAATATGTCCAAAGTTACGTTATGAAATAACTTACGTGAGGCAAAAAACACGTGTCGTGTTGTGCACTCGAACTTACCGCACCGAAAATTCTGAAACTTTACTAATCTATAAACATACATAAAAACTGTGCACACCCACTTACGTTACTATTTTACTTCGTGTCTAACTTCAGATAAACTCAATGTATGTAGGTGCCCCTTGTATGAATCCACCCCACTTTCCCTATCTGTCGTTTCTTACCTAAAATTTGGTTTGACTTTGAAAAGCACTGTATATAATTAATATTTATTTAACTTTCCAGACAGTGGTGTGGGTACGCCTTCCAGTCCGAAAATGACCGACATCCATCCCCTAAGTAACTGTGACGTCAATTTCACATTTAGCGGCACTAAAGAGCTAAGAGAAATTTAAAAAGTCTTAAACACTATCAACGGAATTCGAGTCCCGATATGTTAGGCAATAAATCTTAGAATCTTAGGTTATTATACTAATTGTAGTTTTTAGGTATGTTAAACTTTTAGAATATTTTTCGAAACTAGAACGTATTTTTGCCTAATAATGTACCTTCTGTGGTCTACATTTTTAAATATAGCAATAGCTACGATTCCTTTTAGTTCGTTTTACTTATCTTTTATGTAAGCCTTTTTTTAACAAATCTACCAGCGTAAAGCGGGTTTTACACCTTACAAATAATTGATTCAATTAATTGAACAGAAGTGCTTGTTCAAGCGACTTTTCAGGTTAAAATTTTTCTTCTAACTTATTAATCAAGCATCTTAAGTACTTGAAGAAATTTAAACCTCCATCAATTTTCCAGTGAATTTTTTGGTAACTGAGTTAAATAGTTAACATAACCGTAGAAAACCATTTGACGTATGACATAACGAGTACCAGCACAAACGTTATGTTGGTAGAACTTTAACGAAATTGAAAATAAATTCGGTCAATAGTTTTGAAGAGAGTAAAAACATCCAAATTTTTAATTTCTCTTTATCAAATGTTTAACCAAGTAATTGAGCAGAACTCTTGCGGATTTGGCCTCCGGACAGTGCGGACGTGCGTAGAGGACTACAAAGTTCTTCCCGGCGTGGCGGCTAGAGGTGTTGTACGGACGTGTTTTTACCTTCCGGGGATCAAGGAAAGATTCTAGCTAAATTGACGGCATCTTTCTTCTGGATCTAGGTGCTGTGAGCGAAGATTCCTATAAGCTGATGGTATCCTGTTTGGTGGTGAACACGAGGCATTTCTCAAATGGCGGGAAATAGATGGGCGTGCCATGGGAACTGTCAGTAGTGAAAGTGAAGGTTATACGTAACACCAGTAGCAGGTCTTGGTTTGACAGCCGACAATTTATGCATTGCATAGATTGTAGAATTATTTTGTTTTCTTTTGGAATTTCTGGGAGCTACGAGCTCGATTATCCAGATTTAAGAGAGAAAGTATCTGAGCAAGTTTTTGATCAATAACTTATCAGGTGTAAAGCCCGCTTAAGCGTCATTTTTAAAAACTCTCACATAAAACATAGAAATATGGTTATTTCCCTCAATAGAATATAGACCAATTAGAAAGTACCATTTTTTTGATAAATTTCGCTATCCAACCTAGTTGTCAAAATTAAAAGATAATGTCAAACTTTATTATCAGTAAAATTCTGTGTTGTTGGCTTATAATGTATAGTTTTTAGGAAATAATCTAGCCGTATACCACTCGAACTACAAATTCAAATTGATTTAACTATTCAAATATCTTTTGCAAGATTGGCTTGGCAAATAGTTTCCTGGAGAATAATTCTTAAGAAAACCTTGTCCGCTTTGCGGTTTCGAGTTTTTAATTTTAAAATCAAAACCCTCGACCACTTTGCGGTCTCGTGTTTCTATTAAATTATTGTGCACATTTAACTATATTCCAAGCAAAATCTTGCTCAAAATATGTTGGATAGTTTAATCGATTATAGGTAATGGGTCTTGTGATATATGACTATTTTTGTTTTTATGAATTAACCAATAAAACACCATCATTTTAGACTAAATTTGATTAAGAAAAGTGATTCAGTCTCTAGAACTATTTACCGCTATTAAATTTTTTATTCTCCATACTTATTTTCGTTCAAATTTTATTACCAATGAAGTCTTTGTCTGTAAAGTCTGTTGACTTTAATTTAAGTTTTTGAGGGAATTATCTAGCCGTATATTACCTACCTACACATTTTAATCCATTAAACCATCCGAAGATTTTGTGCATGATTTAACTTGGCAAATAGTTCCATTTATAATTTTATTTAATTAAATCATGCTTTATGATTAAATTTCATAGGTTTTGTGATAAAATATATGCTCCTAATTTTTAAAAGTAGATCATTTATTGGTGATATGAAAAAGATAATTTAATTATTATTATTATTATTATTATTATAAGAATACTCTTATGGCTTACTTTAAGAAAAAATATTGTATATTATTCCCTAAGACATGCTAATTTTTAATTTTTATCTTGAAAAAGCCTTGTTTTTTTGTGTTTTTTCCTATTTTGTAAGAAAGCAAAAGAACTTTTGATAGGGTAAACTATTTTCCCTACGACCACATGTGAAAATAGTAAATAGCACACTGTTTTCATGCATAGAAAATGCCTTATATCACACTAGTGTTGCAAAGTACTTTACAACACTAGTGTTGCAAAGTATAATATAAAGCTGTCATCGCTGTCATTGTTATTTAAAATAAATTTGGAGTTACCAGGCGTTAAGTAGATTTACATTGAAAAAGCCATGCAATATTTTTTAAATTAGGACCTTTTTTAATTCTAAAATGATATAAAGCTACTAGGTAGGTGATTTTTGATATAAACATTTTTAAACAGTAGGTATCGCAGTAAGGAAAAGTATATATCACCCTAGTGATGCAAAGTTTTCAATTGTTTTCTTATTTTTTCTGTGAAGACAAACAACTTTTATTTGTTTTGGTAAATAACTTGTGGTCGTAGGAAAAATAGTGTACAGTACTCGTGTGAAAATCACTTTCTTACACTCGTGGGTTTGTCGCACTCGGCTAACGCCTCGTGTAACAATATTCCCACTCGTGTGAAATTAGTCATTTTCCACACTTGTAATGTAATATACTATTTTTGTAGTAATGTTAAACTATATAA
>JACEGR010011334.1:0-15273 GCA_014170235.1 Listronotus bonariensis | reverse complement strand
GGGTGTTATTTAATAGAGTGTCCGATATTTCAAGAGTGATTTTCAAGTATTTTTAAGGTAAAAGTTCCTATGAACGTGTGGTCTAAGATGCTTCGCTTTCAAGATACAGGGTGTCAAAGTTTTATTTTTATTTATGTTTTTCTGCATAATTTCCTAAATAATGCCGATTTCCGAACGAAAATTGGTACCTGGGGTTTTTTGATATGAGAAATTTGAATTTGTTTTTAATTTAGCTCTTACTTGTAGAAGGCGCTAGCCACATGTATATTCTCACTTTCAAAGGCTCATGACTTTTTGTACAACCCTGTATTTACATTTCTGTTAAAAGAAATGGATTCCTTAGTCATTTTTACGTAAAAAGGTACTCTTATTAGATGACGCTAGGAGCAACCGTTTTCGAAATATTTTAGTTTAAAATAATCGATGCATACGCTTAGTAATAAATATGCTAAGTAAAGACCGGCTACTTGATAAAACCGTCATTTTCGGCGGTCTTTACTTAGCATATTTATTACTAAGCGTATGCATCGATTATTTCAAACTAAAATATTTCGAAAACGGTTGCTCCTAGCGTCATCTAATAAGAGTACCTTTTACGTAAAATGACTAAGGAATCCATTTCTTTTAACAAAAATGTAAATACATGGTTGTACAAAAAGTCATGAGCCTTTGAAAGTGAGAATATACATGTGGCTAGCGCCCTCTACAAGTAAGAGCTAAATTAAGAACAAATTCAAATTTCTCATGTCAAAAACCCCAGGTACCAATTTTCGTTCGGAAATCGGCATTATTTAGGAAATTATGCAGAAAAACATAAATAAAAATAAAACTTTGACACCCTGTATCTTGAAAGCGAAGCATCTTAGACCACACGTTCATAGGAACTTTTACCTTAAAAATACTTGAAAATCACTCTCTGAAATATCGGACACTTATTAAATAACACCCTGTATAATAACATTTTATAAATTTGTTAAAAAGCGATAAATAAATAAGTTAAATACCTACAAAAGTACTTTATTAAAAAATATTTATAGTTTAATTTATTGTTTTAAAGCTCTTCTAAACCAACCTGATGATATATTTTTTAAGTAAATCAATTTTTTCTACCAAAAGGACATAATTTTTAATATGTATGACTCACATTTATTTAAAAACTTTGCATTTTTTGCACCATCGAGTTGTCTATGACTTACTTTTATTTATTTTATAAATTTATTTGGTCTCACAATTTTAAGAAATTTTACATTTAAAGACCTATATAATTTTACTATTGGATTACTTTTCTAGTAGTAACCTTAACTATGTATCTACCTTCAAAAAAGTCCAGTAACACTAGTAATGACTTAGAATTTTCTGTTAAACAATCAAAATTTACCTAGGATATCCCTATCTACAATAATAACAATGGACAACACGATTTTTGTTTCCGACTTCTACATATTAAATTTTAGTTTTTCTACGCCAAAACTAAGGAAAAATATTATTAAAGTTTGCTTTTAAATTAGGAATAAGAACAGTTTTCCAAGTTTTTGGAAAAAAATCAATAATTTGTATACAGGGTGTAATTTAATTGATTGCTACATAATACAGGATCTAATTTTTTTGACTTATTTTAGAAAGAAGAGTTTACATGAACATATGTCCTAAACCTCTTTACTTTTAAGCTACATGGTATTAAAATTTTAAGGCAAAAATCGTTTTCTTAATATAACTTTAAAACAGCTTCAGAAATTTTTATAAAAATTGACATGCTCCTACTAATAACCAATTAGCATTTTTTAGTGTAAAATATTTTTCATTATTTCTACCAGAGGCGTCCAAACAAGATGTATACTGGAGGTTTTTAAAAAAATGTATCGTACGACACTGATTTTTTCAAAAATTAAAATCATTTTTAAAATCTCCATTTATTTTTCAAGAAATTTAACCTCTTGACTATTCTTTCCAGTGCACAATTTTCGCGCAAAAAATAAAAGCTGTGTGATATAACGAAATTATTTAAATTAGTATGCTGGTGCCTCATTTCTGTATTTTTTACGCGAAAATGGTGCATCGGGGAAAAAAAAGTCAAGAGATCAAATTTTTTGCAAAATAAGTGATGATTTTAAAAATAATTTTTATTCTTGGAAAAAGCAATGGCGTGCCATATTGTTTTTATTGTATTAATTTTATGTTTGTATTAGCTCTCTGAAGCCGCGTCCAGTCTTGCATCAATTCGCCGCGCCGCTTCACGCCGCATAACCCGCGACCTAGCGCAGACGTGGATGAAATTTACGTCATTTTAAGGGCTTGGTGAATGATTGCCAGTGATTCAGAGCTTGTTCGTTTTTAGCGTCAAAGGAGGGCACAAACAGGTTGGTTAGTTTGGACAGATGTTTGACGAATTGTTGCAAGTGTGGACGCAGCTTTATATTAAATATCATTATCAACGTGCATCGGAAAAAAAAACAAACTGTTAGAATTAAAAATAAAAACTTAATTGTTTTTCAATGTCTAAAATCAGAAACAAAAAAATTTTTTTGTTTACTATACAAGGTTTATTTATTTATAAGAAATTTACAAAAATATTTCTTATTACGTAAATAATATTTTGTGTGTGTCTTTTACACTTAAGACATCGTTAGAGAGGTTAAAACTAATAGTAAAATATATTTTAGGAAATGAAATTACCACACAAATACTTCCAATACATTCAAAGGTGCTTAACATTCCTGGGAGAAACAGTACTGCTACTTTAGAGTTAATATTTAAAGCGTCCAGTGTACCACCTTTAGGTTTTAAATCTTTCTATATTGAAAGACAGGAAGGTAATAATGTTACACCAATGGAAAATAGTACATTTTGTGTTCATTATGAGGTAATATTATATTTTAGAAACAGTTTTTTTTTAATAAAGATTTAAATTTAATGTAGAGGCGCGCTTGTGGCGGCTTCGGTTGTATCGGCAAGCGTCGATCACCGGAGGTAAGCAGTGAAATGCGCGCCCATAATTTGGATGGGTGTCCGGCGACAGCGGTGTTTCGGGCAGCGGCACACGGTGTTCTGCTCGGGGATGCGGACCGAGCAACAACCATCCAAGTTATGGAATGAATGGTGTGTGAATGAGAAGGAGTAGGGGTCAAGGTACAATAAGCCTTCAGGCTGCAGTGCACTACCTAGGGGGCGGTCGTCGGACCTGGGTGGGATGACCCCGAAAGGGTGAAAAAATAAAATAAAAAAATAAAGATTTTACAGGGTGTTTCCTAACTACGGTAATGAAATTTAAAGGGGTAATTTCCTATGACTTTTTATGAAAAAAGTTTCTGTAAATTTATGTTTGGACTTGCTTTATTTCTAAGATACAGGGCATTTAAAAAAAAGTCGATATTTTTTAAATATCTTAAAAACCCTTTAATGATTTTCATTGGTACACGTATTTAATGTACCAATGCGCTTGTAAATCTTTACCTAGATTAACTTATGCAACTTTTTGGTGTTCTTAATTTTCTTCGTATCTAGCTTCGTTTTTGAGAAAAAAATTAAAGCTACTTTAGTTTCTTTTAAAAAGGCACCCATAGACAACATGAAAAAACAAGAAAATAAACAATTATTCACCTTAATATACCTGACCACTCGTGTATTTTATCGGAAATCGTCATTTACCTGATTTACTAAAGTCAAAATTGTTTATCTTTTAACTTTGGATTTTATTTTATGTTGTTTCCGGGGATACTTTTTACTATTACTTAAGGTGGCTTCAGTTCTATTTTCTCGAAGACAAAGAAAGATATAAAAAAATAGAAGAAACCAAAAAGTTGCATTTTTATTGTTTATTTGGAAAAAAGATAGAAACTTTATAAAAAGTCAGTAGTGTACTTTTTTCTCAATAGGCTGTGGTGCCCACTGAGACTCCACTGGTCCCAATAATCCCAATTTACAAGCATCTTACTACATTTAATAGGTGTACCAAATTTTATCCAAATCGGTTGAAGCGGTTTTAAGATATTTAAAAATACCGACTTTTCTTTTAAACTTTAATGCCCTGTATCTCAGAAATAACGCAAGCCCGGGCAAATGTTCATAAAAACTTTTTTTTATAAAAAGACATAGGAAATCACCCTTACGTTTCGTACCGTTGTTAGGAAACACCCTGTAGATATGAATGAGTGACACGATAACTAAAATATTTTAACATCTGAAATAGACTGTTGTGTTATATCTAAAATGCTTTTTTTAAACAATATGGTTTCTTAGTTGCTAGAACTATTGTGACGTATAATTTTGAATTTACATATAGGGCCTACTTTACGTCACGTGGGCAAATATACCATATGGAACTATCTTCTTGGGACCATGAGACCTTGGGACCATGAGACCGGTGGACCATCAAAACTAACTATGCATTTTTTTTTAAACAACAACTTAACTTATTTTACTAACTAAATTTAGTACGGGCATACCCCCACTAGGGGTAGCCCGTACGGGGCTTTAACTAAAACTTTAACTTTATACTTAACTTCACTTTTACTACCTACTTCTTATCTAATTTTTTTCAAATTTCTTTCCTCCCTTTAAATATTAAATTTTTCCGTGTTTGTTTTTGCATTTCTACGCGACCCAGTTTGTTTAATGTTTTTATTTTATTATTATAAGAGTAACCTAGAAAATTGTTTAATTTATACTTTTAAAACCTTGACACCTCACGTATATCTTTATTTAGCAAAATTCCCAATGTTAAGTAACCTAATTAAAATGTATACTTATTTTAAAATTCCCAAAAATGTATATTTTTAAAATTCCCAAAATGTATACTTTTTTATACTAGGTGTTTACACTATTATACAGGGTGTTTTCTAATTGCGGTAAGAAAATTTAAGAGCGTATGCCTAAACTATTTGTATGATAAAAAGTTTATATAAATATGGGTCCTCAAATTTTTTGTTCTCAAGATACAGGGTGTTAAACTTTTCAAAAAACCAAACATTTCTAAAACTCTTTATTAGTAAAATTTGTTAGACTAGATGTAAACATTATTTAATTAAGCATTTGTTGTTGTTATTACATAATTACTAATAAGAAGTTTAACCATTTAATTTTTAAAGAAAAAAATGCCCCAATGTTTCTTGTATGATTCAGGATTATGGAGTTTAGCAGATTTTATTTTATTTTTTATTTTGAAAACAAAGCAAATGACTTAAAAAATATGACAAAAAAAATTTTTTAGGCGTTTCATCCGGAAAAAAATATAAAAGTTGCAAAAAAGCAGCGGCGTACATTTTTTTGTCAGTAATATCGGCCAAGATGTGTCCCACACCGACACTGGACTCACTAATTAAAATTAGTTTAGGGCTAAATTAATTTCCTAATTTTAACAACTAATACCACAGCTCAAATTTTATCTAAATCGGTTAGGGCATATTTAAGATATTATTAAAAACCTGATTTTCTTTTTATGTTTAACACCTGAATCTTAAAAACGAATCATTTCTTTTCTTTTCTTTTCTTTGTTATAAAATTGGCTCAGAAATATGCCCTTAGATTTCCTTACCGCAATTAGAAAACACCCTGTATATAGAGATTAATCGTACAAAAGTTACAAAAGAAACTTATATTTTTTCCCTAATTTTCTAGAAAATTGGATTTGATATTGACCCCAGAACCGGCTTTGTGGGCAAAGTTCTCTTCGCTAATAATGTCACCATAGACATCAATCAAACCTATCAATACTACTGTGGAGCTATTGATGCCAAAAGAGCTTCAGGTGCCTATATTTTTAGACGTGATCCAGATTTTCCTGTAAGGAATGTGGTAGATAAAGTGGCGTCTAATAAAATATACATGGGACCATTGGTTACTGAAATACACCAATATTTCAGTGATATGGTCAGTCAAACTGTAAGAGTGTATGAAGACGAGAAATTTGTTGAATTTGATTGGGTTGTTGGACCCCTGCCAAATTTGTAAGTTTTAATAATGGGTTTTTAGACTAAGGGTTCTCTGTTTTTGGTTGAATGTACGAGTAGTACGAGGAGAAACAAGTTAAATATCACCCTAATCGTCACTTAAGTTCTTCGAAAGTTCTTACCAAATGGGAAACTTTACGAAAAAAGTGTCTCTTCATAAAAAGTACTGCTTGACAAAAAAATACATTTTCACAAAAATATTTGTATGTTGGATTACAGGGTGGCCTAAAAAACTTGTTTTCAAATTAAAGACAGGGTATTTTCTAACTATGCTACGATTTCTTACGCCATTTTATAAAGAAAAGTTACTATAAACATAATATGTCCGGAGTTGCTTTGTTTTTAAGATACGAGAAGATATTTTTTGAGTCGGTATTTTAAAAATATCTTAAATACGAAACCAGCTACAAAAATGTACGACACTAAAAACTTGTACTTTTAGTTTCTTTTTAGAAAAAAAATACATTAAAAGCCAGTGGCGTACATTTTTCTTTCCATAATATAGACTGCGGTGCCCACAGAGACGCTCTTGGACTCAGTAAAGTCAATCTAGTTAGAGTTTTACAATCGCTTTATTACATAAAATAAACATACCAAATTTCAACCAAATGGGTTTAAGGGTATTTAAGATATTTATAAAATACTGACTTTTTAAAAAACTTTAACGCTCTGTATCTCAAAAACAAACCAACTTCGAACATACGTTTAAAGGAACATTTCTTTATAAAATTATATAAGAAATCACTTTTTAAAGTTTCGTGCCGTAGATAGGAAGTACTCTGTATATTAATTTGGAAACAAGTCCTTTTAAGCCACTCTGTACATCCAACATAGGTAGTAGGTTATTTTTGTGAAAACGTATTTTCTTATCAAGCAGGACTTTTAATGACGTGACACTTTTTCGTAAAGTTAATAATTAAAAGTTTTTCATTTGGTAAGAACTTCCAAAGACACGCTGTAGAAATATAAAGTACTCGTCATGAGCTATCAAATTATGTGCCGCACAAGACCATTTTTTTCTATTTATTTATTTTTAGTTTCAAAATGGCGTCCAACACTTAGTTTAAGATTTATATCTGCCATTTCTTGCTTTGCCTACAATTTGATTTATGTTGCTCCCACTAAAGTCCGCAAATTTTCATTAAGAAAAACCGACCCATTTAAAAGCTACGGGGAGGTCCTGACTTTAGACAAGCACTGTATAGCCTAGTATAATCTGATATTTCCTAATATTTTAATTTTCTTTACATCTTTAAATCTATATACAGGGTGGCCCACCATATTCGACACGGTCTGTAGCTGGATAACCATGAGGTTTTTAAAAAATTAAATACTGGAACATATACAGGTCGGATTAGACCACAGTATAAAATTATTTTAGTCTATACAGGGTATCTCAAAAAAGTGTGACGTATCAAAGTTATTTTTTTAAATGGAACACCCTATATTTTATGACGGTTTTAGATTCTACTTTAAAAATAACTCAAGTTTGTTTATAGTACTAAGTGTCTAATATTATTCGTTTTTGTGATATTTGATTTTTTGAAAAATGCAGAGGTAAAATTAAATTGATTTTACTTTAACACTTTTAATACTTTGAACTTTAAAATGTGTAATAAGATTAGAAAAAGTATGGGATATCTTACGTAGGTCAAATCAAGATCAAATATTGTACAGGGTGATCAAAAAATAATTTCAATTTTCCAGAAAATCAAATAGCCATATCTCTCTTATTTTAAATGGAACACCCTATATTTTTTTACGTCACATGATGACAAATAAAATACTCTTTCAAATGGTGTATAGGTTGCCTATACCTATCTTTTGTGCTTTTTAGTAAAATCTGTTTTTACAAATTTTTAGTCCAAATGTTTATTTAAATTAAAGTTGGCTGTGACGTAGCAGCCATTAATATTTTTCTTAAGAAAATAACAACGACCGTTTATTGATTACTAGTGTTTTAATCTGTTTAAAAGAAATTTCAATGATTTTAAATAAAAACCCTTCTTCTACAACAACAAGATGATATAATACTGGTAGGATGTGAAAAAATGGTTTACTTTAGTCTAGAGTTAATCCTGAAAAATATTCCAGGCGAAACCATCTGATAACCTTAATAGTTGCTTTAAAAAATTTGTCACAGTGATTATGGATAATGGAAGAAACGAGTTATAGGTCACAGAATGTCGTCATAACTGACCAGAGGCGTTATTAGGATTGTTTAAAAACACAAGTTTTATCATTACCACATTCAGCTGAAATAAGTGTTATTGGAAGTAGCATTATAAGCAACTAATGAATTTTTTTTTCTGTGAGTTTTAAAAATAGTGGCAGGTAATACAAAATCTTTTAATTTTGTGCTTTTTTCCAACAAATTTACATTTTGCAATAACGGCTTAGTAAATAGGCATAGCTATATCACAGCCTACTTACATTTAAATAGACATTTGGAATAAAAATATGTTAAAACGGAATTTATTTAAAAATCATAAAAGATAGGTATAGGCAACTTATACACCATTTGAAAGAGCATTTGGTTTGTCATCATGTGGTGTAAAAATACAGGGTGTTCCATTTAAAATGAGAGAGATATTGCTATTTGACTTTCTAAAAAATTGAAACTATTTTTTGATCACCCTCTATAATCTATGATCTCGATATGACCTACGTATGATAAGGCAGACTTTTCCTAATCTTGTAACAAATTTTAAAGTTTAAGGAGTTTATATTGTTAAAATAAAATTAATTAAATTGCATCCCTGCATTTTGAAAAAAAATCAAATATCACAAAAACGAATAAAATTAGACACTTGGTACTATTAACAAACTTAAATTATTTTTTATGTAGAATCTAAAACCGTCATAAAATATAGGGTGTTCCATTTAAAAATATAATTTTGATACGTCACACTTTTTTGAGACATCCTGTATACAGTAAAATAATTTTATACTGTGGCCTTATCCGACCTGTATAAGTTTCAGTATTTACTTTTTGAAATCTCCATGGTTATCCAGCTACAGACCGTGTCGAATATGGTGGGCCACCCTGTATATATTTTAATAATCAAGTAAAAATTACTACTTAAACGAGCAATTATTTAAATTTTAGTAAGCTGAATGGTAGAGAAGTTATAACGAAATACAGCACACAACTCAAAACAAACGCAACATTTTACACCGATTCAAATGGAAGAGAAATGCTCGAGCGTATTAGGAATTTTAGACAAACTTGGGATGTTATGTTGGCTGAAAATGACTCAGGAAATTATTATCCTGTAACCTCAAAAATACTTTTGAAAGATGAGGCGAAAAATATTCAGTTTGCTGTTTTGACGGATCGAGCTCAGGGGGATCAAGCTTGGAGGATGGACAGATAGAATTAATGGTAAAAAATTATAAAGTTTATATTTCTAAATGATCTGTGCAAATACCACTACAAATTCTTTGGGCCAAAATACAATGATCTAATGCAATTTGCTATAATTAAAAATGGGATTGTTTGCAACCTACAAGGTGTCAAAGTTTACTTGTAGTAGTTATTTTTGATAATTGCTTTCAATGGAAATTTTTTTCACAATTTTTTATATTAAAACTGTTTATTTAGGATGGAGAATCAAAATCTGATTACGTTTTTGTTGTAAAATGGTGACGAATCTGCTGTCCTATAGTTATGTTCAAAATGCTATAGCTTTCCCAGCAAACACTATTTGCCGGCAATGTACATTTTTCATATTGGCATTGATGGTAAAGATTTGGCAATTGGTAGCAATATTATGCCAACATCTTATACGCATTAAAAACTCAACCCTAAATAAACACTTAATTGCCAATAAATATTACATGCAGGCGAATTGCCGGCAAGCATACAAACATGGCGGCATACCAATCCTGATTAAATAAAACACGCGTTTTTGTCGCAGGCAAATAAATATTGGATTTTTGAAGGCAAACCTTCAACGCATATTCATACTTTTTAAACCATATTATTAACATTGGTATTTAACTAAAATTAAAGCAATTTTTTGACCTGTTTTATTTATAATGGCAGCTAAACAACATAATTTTATGTGTTTTTACATAATTTAAAGGAAATGGCCTTTTCATAACATTTTATTGTTAAAAATCATGTAAATAAAAATTAGGTCAAACAAAATGTTTATTATGTATTTTGGAGCGAATAAAAATAAAATGATGGTCTTTTAAAAGAAAAGAGTTTTTAATAGACATAATTAAATGTATTCATTACCTAATAAGTGTGTGTTGTGTGATTAATTGGTGATGGCTAGTCGAGAAGGCAAGATATTCAAGTAGACTGTTAGGAGCTGTAAACATTTTGTTTAAAACTTTATTAAAAGTTTTAAAGACGTGTTAATAAAAATATTATATATATTTAATAGTTTTTTGACATACCGATAGATGGCGTAATGGACAATAAACTACTACGTTTCTGCAATATCTTCGCTTTTATCGTCTAAACTCCATTAGACAAAAATAATTCGAGAGCGGTCTGCGGTAGGTGATCTCACTTAGCTTTGAAAGAAATATCTTCGGCTAGTGTAAAAATCTGCATCTCCAAGTTGGACAGTGGTACTTTGCATTGCAAGGAAATTGCATGCAGTAAGGAGTTTTTTCCCATTTTAATTTTCAAATAAAATATCGCATCATTTTAGCTTTAAAAAAAGTATATGCGACAATTTTCGTCAATAAGACATCAACTTGCTGCTTGGGAGTATCTGCATTTGCCAACTTTCGTGTCTTTTTGTTATCTTTTTGGCAATAACTTATTAATGATGGATGCCATCATCTTAAACGCATTTTTGCCAATAACTTATTAATGACGGATGCCACCACTTTATCTGCAACACGTGGCCTAATAACGGCCAATTGCCCACTTTCGCGTCTTTTGATACCTTTTGCCAATGCCTTGCCATTAAAGAGTGTTGGTAATGCCAGTAAATTAAATGTATAACGCCGGCAAAAAATGTAATATGGGTTTTTTTCTTGATATATTTAGTTTCAGTAAAGAATGTTTACTTTTTAATATTCTTTTAACAAAAGGTATACTTGGTAAATATGGTTACAAGCAACCGTTATATTTTAAAATAAACATTTTATTTCAAAATTTTTCGACTTCCGGTGTATTTGAACCCAAGGAATTTGAAGTAGCATTTTGTACATACAAAATACCCTGTGTATTATAGTATACGGAATGGGTACAGTTACGGGGAACTAAAAAAAAGAAACAAAAATGTGTCCATAGCGTAGGTATATTAGAAAACGATAGATTGAGCTGGCTATCCCATTTTTTTATAATATAAATATTAAAAAAAGTGTAAATGATGATTGAAGCTTTATTTGTAAAGATTATATTAAGTGAACTAGTGCTGTATTTTCTTTTAGTTGCATAGAAATTCGGCTAATGATGATCGCTTAGGAGTAGATGAACATTTAAATGAATACGCATATGGTACAGGTGTAGTTGCTAGAGGTTCCCATTATGTTGTGGCAGGACACATTCGAAAACTTTTAGAAGAGGGTAAGTCAAAAGATCTACACCATTAATAAAACACAATTAATGTGTAGCTATAATTCTGCATTGATAGAAATTTGTTTGGTACTAGTTTTAAAAAAATGAAATAAGATAATGATTCGATCTTAAGGGTGTGAATTAAAGTGTAAGAATTTTGAACCTAATAGTAAGTAAAAACTGTTTTGTAAACGGTTGTTTTAATAATTCAATAAACTATATATCTATGGCACTGAACAACATGGCAAAAAAATGGGAGATGTGACACACACGCCGACTGCTCGTCAGCGACTGCTATCAATTTCTGATGGTAATCGTTTTAGCAAAGCGACATCGTACTACTTTCGCCATCTGTTGGTCACGGTAGGTACTAAAAATTTTAGGGTACGCTGAAATCTCACTTGTGGGGTTCTATGGATTGGTATTCTTTGCTAAAATGGTAATATTATTACCTATACTTAAATATTTTTTTAGAAGAAAATATTGCTGTAGTGGAACGGGATATTGCTGAAAAGAAACTACTTGATTCTTGGATATTTATTTCTACGCCCAATGAAGAAACTTTTGAAGAGTATCAACAAGTAAATAACATCGAAGTAAGCCGATGTTTTAAATTATAATATTGATTTTAAGGGTTTCGTGAAACATTTTTTTTTCATATTTGTTTATACATACAGGGTGTCCGGTAAGTCAACGATAATACTACAGGAGCTGATAGAACAGCCCATAAGCATCCAAAAAAACATAAAATGACCTTGGTAAATAATCGTTGGTTTTCGAGATATTGTCACTTGAAATTCGCCAAAATCGTCCCCTTAGATCCGATTTTTGATTGTCACTCGTAAAGAAATTAATATTTTTTAATTTTAATTTTAGTTTTGTAGCACCAAATAGCCATTTCATAAATTAAAGACAAAAAATTAACTAAAAGTTACCTCCGAAAAATCTTCAGTGTGGCCACGGATGACCTTAACTATACCTGTAACTTTTTTATAATTGATATTTTTAAAAAGTCATTCTTTATAAAAACATGTCTGAAATTGCAGAAGCGTTTATAAAAATCGCTATATGCCCAGCCCTTTATAAATATTATCGTTGACTTATCGGACACCCTGTATGTTGACTACAGTCTTAAAATAAACATACACACGGTAAGGCATGCGTTCAAGCCTACCTGAAGAGGCAATAAGTCTGCGAGTAAGACTAATATATCTATATTAGTCTCTCCGTACATGAGTCGGTAAAAAGCGACGCGGACGCGATTTTTACGGTTTTCCACAGCACGTAGCGTGTCCGATCTCAGCAATCCGCGTCCTTTAATATACAAATGCAATACAGAACCATTTTGTATTTTGTTTACAGTTTGTGATTCATATGTTTGTATCTATTATTGTATAAAATTAGTGGTACCTCAAGAAATTTTTAGACCAAGCATGGATTTGTTTAATATGAGATTTGTGGAGGAGGTAGTTTTGCCCCTTTGCGGTCGGATTCGGGAAACATCGGCGCTCGCCGATGGACATATGATTTGGTGAAAAACGCTAAAATTGTATCCTGCCAGAAAAGTAATAATAATTTATATGGAAGGAATTTTTATACTAAACTGCTGTAACTGCATATTTGGACGTCTTTTTTTTTTACTTTTTAAAATAAAATTTTTTGATATTAAAAACTAAGGTACTTTACTGTTTAAGCAAAATTTATATTTTTTGACATATCTCATATAGGATTTAAAAAAATAATAAAATTTGATAACTGCATATTGACTAAACTTTTTTCCCAAAATGAATAATAAAAAAGTTTTCCATATGGTTATAACTTTATTAGACGCAGTGTATAATCCAGTAAAAATTAATTTTAGTGTTTAAACAAAAAAAATGAAAATTTTTTTTTATAGAAATAGAAATTGACATACTTACCAAAGCAGTATTAATTTTTAGGTCGAATTTCGCATTACATTTTACACTGCTTTTATTTTAAACATGTAGACTAGAAAATTTTTAAATATTAGCATTATATTTGTATCTGTTTTGTTCGAATATTTTCGAATGTAGAATATATTATTAATGTTCCTTTAAAATTACAATTAAATACATATTATGTTTTTACTTACAATGTTCACAAAATTTAATAGATGATTAAATTTAACATACATTCTGAGCTTGATATGTATTTATTTATTTATTTATTTCACTTTATTTTCTATAATAATCCAAAAGGATATGACAACGTCAAAAAATATAAATTAGTACTATAATTAAAAAATGTACAATAATATTGTTTTAACAATCTTAAGTTAATACAAAATAAAATAAAATGCTAGACAAACTAATATACTTTAAAACAGATTACAAATCACACAACCCCACCAAATTTGTTTTCACCACGGTACGTTAGTATTTAGGCTTTCAGCCTTCGTGGATTGTCCAAAGATAAAAAAACCATACTTGAGCAGGTATCATCTGAAAATAAATACTAATATTATAAACTAACTTACAAACATTAAAAATATGTTATGCGAACTATTTATTCTTTTTTGTTGCCAGATTTTATCGGCTTCAATTGGGGGAGGCATATTATTATTTTTGAAAGTTAAAACATGATTTTTTTGTTTGGCAAAATGTTTTAAAAATAGATTTGAAAATTTAAATAAAAATTCTTACACTATATAATTTGTGTCATGTTTTTGAAAATTATGCCCCAAAAATAAATTTTAATCTACACCATTAATATTATTAAAAGACAGTTCTCTTAAAAAAACCGATGTTTTGGTTAATAGTCATTCTATAGTCATATACATATAAGCTGCACATATCACGTCATGGTAGCATAATCCACCCCTGTCGTTTGCAGAAATAAGAGTAGTTTGATCCAAACTGCCAGTGCAACTTATACGTTGTTTTAGAATGAAAAATTTTATTGTAAAAATAGACATTTTAACAATTTAAGATTAAGTCAGTGACCTATTTTTTCTTCTGTGTTACACTTTAGTAGTAAAAATTAAAAGATACCCACCTGGTTTTAAGAGTGGCCTGTTCAATGGTTCATCCAAAATATCCCTTGTATTAGTATAAAATTTTTGTACGGCATTCTATAACGTCACTTTGAAAATGTAACTACTAAGAACATAGACAACTTTATATTTTTAAACAAAATACAATTAGGATCAATTATACCTTATAGAATGTGTTGTTGGAATAAAATTCTCCCTACGATTAACATGTATCCATTTGTTTTTAAAATCTTCATTTGAGGGAAAAGAAAAACTGAAACCTTTGGGTCTTTACTGGCACTGGTACTCTTACAAAGAGGCAAACAACAAGAGTACGGCATTTTCAAAAAACTTCATAATTTGTTAAAAAACAGAAATTTACTATAAATTTAGTTTAAACCTGTCGTCTTTTGAGTGTAAAAATCGCAGAGAAAATCACAAAAAACATTAAACACTATACTAAGAGGGTCCTTTTAGTTTACTAGGCCAATAAAAAGTTAATAACACAATGTTTTAATTAGAAAAAAACTGGTTTAAACGGATGTAAACAACCACTTGTTGATACACCACTACACAAACATCACAAGAAAAAAAAGGTAAATAAAACATACACTGTACTAACAGTCGCAAAAATCAATTTTAAACGTCCTTTATGTCCACTTAAAACAATTAAAAGGTAAAAACAACCGTTGAAAACGAAAAAAACTGACAAAAACACTATAGTTGTCTACTGTACAAAAAAACAAGAGATTCCGCCATTTTTTATCGTCGGATGACAGTTGATTGGCTTTCCGTGAAGTCGGTGTTGA
>JACEGR010011333.1:0-15274 GCA_014170235.1 Listronotus bonariensis | reverse complement strand
CTGTAACAAGCATTTGTACATGCTCGTTACAAGGTCTCAATTTTCTAATAATTTTATTAATAATTCATCTTCTTTGTTCAAATTACATTTTTAAATTTAACATTTAAATTTAAAATTAACTTAATGCTAACTACGCCCCTGGAATTTTCGTCAAATTTATTGAACTCGTCCTTGATTCATCGATAATACAGCTGTCTGATTAATGGGTTGCCTATTTCAGTCAATTTGTTATAATTTTACCTTTAATCTCGCCTTTAGTCACAATATTTCATTCATTTGGGTTATGTTTTGATATTTCGTAAAAATGTTAGTTTTTCCAGCTAATTATGGAGTGTATTTCATAAATTTTGTTTTCCTTAGATTTCATTTTCTTAGCATTCGACATAATTTATTCAGATTGAAGTGACCTACATTTTCGACCCACATTATAAATTGGAAGGGATTATCAAAACCGGTAAATGTCATTTTTATAATATTTGGCCAATAAAACCAAAATCCGGCCTGTTTTATGTCCTTTTGTCATTCAAATTTCTTAAAGAAGGCAACTGGCATGTGTTAGCCATTTTTTGAAAGAAGTTAAATTTTAACATGTGAGAACTTTTATAAAGTTATAACATATATCTAACTTTGTAGCATATCTCTCTAAATTAAGTATCACTTATCTTCATATTAACTAGATAGTATCTGTAAAACTTTATGGCATAACCTTCTAAATTTAAGTATTAAAATTTAAGATTTTTGTATAGTGTAACATTTTGCTTATCTCTTGGACTGTTGATTACAGTGTTAAGATTTTTCTGTATAATATTCTAGCTTATCGCTTATTTTTAGTTATATCTAGGACATGGTGTTCGATATAGCTATTATATTGTAAATTTGCATATTAAAATTAGAGTCATATTTTGTATATTTTCGGCAACTCTAATTTTCTTGATTTTACTAAATTCTAAATTTCTCTTATCTTGTTAATTTCATTAAAAATATTTTATTATTAAATCTATATCTTACTTTGGGCTTAAAATTTAACTGATTATTTCAGGGTTATTTATTTTACAAAGCTTATCACAAAACTAGTTTATCTCACTTCAGGATTTGTGATTTTTTAGATAGGAGTACGTTTAATGAGTTATCTTGAAATATTTTCTAATTAATTTTTCTAAATTTAAAATTGTTAATTATCTAACTTTTGTCCTTTTGATGCCTTTCTCTATTTTTGCTTAACTTTCACCTGAATTATAGAGTCAATTATTTCTAGTTTACTTGTTGTACCAGAGGCTTATATCTTAGGGTGCTGCGCATGCGCGCGTCATATTTAGGAGATCTTGCGCGACGCGTTATTTAGGAGCGTGGTCAATCTGTCAAACGTCACCCGTCAAATGTCATCTGTCACCTGTCATATGTCAAAATATCTGACGTCATTTAAAATTTAGGAATCTTGCGCAACTCCATATTTAGGGCGTGGTCAATCTGTCAAAAGTCATCTGTCACCTGTCAGATATCACGTGACTTAGAAAATGGCGCCTGTCAGCTGTCACCTGTCATAGTTCGCGAACCACGTGGTGTCTGCTTACGATGTATGAGATAAGGCATTACGCATACGCGAAAAATAATGTCAATATAACCTAGAAATAAGGCGTTGATTGAAATGACATAACCTGAAATTTCTATACGGATAAGCCTAGGGCTCCAGGCCCCACGTTTAGGGCTCAGGGCTTCCACGTCCAAGCCCCGGGGCGCCCACGATGATCAGTGAAGTTAGCTTCATACGTCATATACTTAAATTAGTCAACATAACCTCAAACTTATATTAGCGTCTTACGCATGACATAACCTAGAAATAGGGTATATTATTGATTGACATTAGTTGCAGACACGTGGTTTATTAAATATATAGACAAAATGGTGAAGGTGAAAAATTATTAGGGCCTTAACAGTTTTTAACGTATATTTCGGTTTCTAGTAGACCGATTTTAGTTGTTCTTTTTGCTAATAATTTAATTTTTATAAATCTACAAATATTAATACTAAAATTTTTTAATAATTATGTTATTTGAGTGTAAATAGGGCCTTAACAGTTTTTAACGTATATCTTGGCTTCTAGTGGTTTGATTTTAGTCATTCTTTTTTTAAACAATTATTTTTAATAAATATATTAACACTAATTTTTTAAATAAATATGTTATTTGAGAGTAAATAGGGCCTTAACAGTTTTTAACGTATATTTCGGTTTCTAGTAGACCGATTTTAGTTGTTCTTTTTGCTAATAATTTAATTTTTATAAATCTACAAATATTAATACTAAAATTTTTAATAATTATGTTATTTGAGTGTAAATAGGGCCTTAACAGTTTTTAACGTATATCTTGGCTTCTAGTGGTTTGATTTTAGTCATTCTTTTTTAAACAATTATTTTTAATAAATATATTAACACTAATTTTTTAAATAAATATGTTATTTGAGAGTAAATAGGGCCTTAACAGTTTTTAACGTATATTTCGGTTTCTAGTAGACCGATTTTAGTTGTTCTTTTGCTAATAATTTAATTTTTATAAATCTACAAATATTAATACTAAAATTTTTAATAATTATGTTATTTGAGATGTAAATAGGGCCTTAACAGTTTTTAACGTATATTTTGGTTTCTAGTAGATCGATTTTAGTTGTTCTTTTTGCTAAACAATTAGTTTTTATAAATCTACAATATATTAATACTAAAATTTTTAAATAAATATGTTATTTGAGAGTAAATAGGGCCTTAACAGTTTTTAACGTATATTAGAAATACAGGGCTGTTTTTAGAAATACAGGGCTGTTTTTAGAAATACAGGGCTGTTTTTAGAAATACAGGGCTGTTTTTGAAAATACAGGGCTGTTTTTAGAAATACAGGGCTGTTTTTAGAAATACAGGGCTGTTTTTAGAAATACAGGGCTGTTTTTGGAAATACAGGGCTGTTTTTGGAAATACAGGGCTGTTTTTGGAAATACAGGGCTGTTTTTAGAAATACAGGGCTGTTTTTGGAAATACAGGGCTGTTTTTGGAAATACAGGACTGTTTTTGGAAATACAGGGCTGTTTTTAACGCATGCGTAAGACCGTCAATAGGAGTGTAAACATGGCGGATTATGAAGATATGCGCCGAGCGCCACGTACAGAGGTTGCGCTCCACGCCTTATGACATAACCTTAAACTTATATAGTTCTTACGCATGCGCGAAAAAATGACGTCAACATAACCTAGAAATTCGGACACTGTTATGATTGAAACATAACCTAAAATTTATACGGATAAGCCCTCGCCCCGCGTCTAACAATTAGGGCTCCGGGTCCTGCGATAACGCCCCCGCCTAAGCCCTGGGGCCCCACTCGTATTACAGTATAGTTATTTAAAAGACGGCAAATAACAGTGTTCTTATTTAAAAAGCAGTAATTTTGCCGTCTTTTAAATAATTATACTGTAATAAACTGTTTATTAATAAAATAACAGCGATATAATTTAAAAGACGGCAAATAACAGTGATTTTATTTAAAAAGCAGTAATTTTGCCGTCTTTTAAATAATTTTACTGTAATAAACTGTTTATTAATGAAATAACAGCGATATAATTTAAAAGACGGCAAATAACAGTGTTCTTATTTAAAAAGCAGTAATTTTGCCGTCTTTTAAATAATTTTACTGTAATAAACTGTTTATTAATGAAATAACAGCGATATAATTTAAAAGACGGCAAATAACAGTGTTCTTATTTAAAAAGCAGTAATTTTGCCGTCTTTTAAATAATTTTACTGTAATAAACTGTTTATTAATGAAATAACAGCGATATAATTTAAAAGACGGCAAATAACAGTGTTCTTATTTAAAAAGCAGTAATTTTGCCGTCTTTTAAATAATTATACTGTAATAAACTGTTTATTAATGAAATAACAGCGATTTAATTTAAAAGACGGCAAATAACAGTGATTTTATTTAAAAAGCAGTAATTTTGTTGTCTTTTAAATAATTATACTGTAATACACTGTTTATTAATAAAATAACAGCGATATAATTTAAAAGACGGCAAATAACAGTGATTTTATTTAAAAAGCAGTAATTTGCCGTGATACAAAGGAGATATATAGGTATATTATACAGGGCCGCCAGCGGTGCTAATATTATCACAAGTAGATATGCAAATTATATACGAGGCTGTCAACGACACTAATATTACCAAGTATACCTATCGAATAGCGAAAACCGCATGGTATATTAACCCATCAAGAGTAGGTTTCTTGTTTTGACAGGTTTCAGGTTGATTGATACAGTACTGAACCAAGGAGGCAAAGTATGATGTGATTTAAAAACACACAACCACACCACACCTCTCGGGGACTGACCAAGTCTCTCTGGACTTATCTCATCTGTCAATGTCATCTGTCACCTGTCATATGTCAAAAATCTGACGTCATTTAAAAATTTAGAATCTTGTGCAACTACATATTTAGGGCGTGGTCAATCTGGTCAAATGTCACTCAACAATATCACGACTTAGAAATGGCGCTCGTCAGGCTGTCACTGTCATATTTTGCGAACCACTCTGGTTACGTGAATGAGATAAGACATTACGCATGCGCGAAAAATGATGTCATTATAACCTAGAAATAAGACGGAAATGACATAATCCCAAATTTACGGATAGTTTCTCGGCCCCATGACTAGGGCTCAGGGCTTCACGTTTAAGCTACTCTAAATCACGATCGTAATCTAGCTTCATACGTCATATACTTAACATAACCTAGAATAGGTATTATTTATTGACATTAGTTGTAGACGGTTTATTAAATATACCCAAGGAAAACACAGTTAAATCCAGTCATCATAACCAACTTATTGGGCGTGGTTTACGCATGACATACCTAGAAGTCAGGTATATTATTGACGACACAGTTGCAGACACGTGGCCTACAAATATATAGACAAATGGTGATGGTGAAAAATTATTAGCCTCCAATACTTTTAACGTATATTTCGGTTTCTAGTAGATTTTAGTTGTACTTGCTAATAATTTTATAAATCTACAAATATATTATCACTAACACTATTTCCAGCAGGGGGTCAGGGCCTTTAACAGTTTAACGATATTCAGTTTCTAGTGGTTTGATATCATCTTTAAAACAATTATTTTCATCAAATATATTAACACTACTCCAATAAATATGTCATTTCGTAGTTATAACTTCTTGTATATTCGGTTTTCTAGTAGACGATTTTTTAGCTGTTTTCTTAAGTCAATTTAATTTTTATAAACTTGATAAATACTATTTTTTTTTAATAATGTTATTTGAGTAAATATCTAACATTTTTTAACGTATATATCTGGTTTGTGCGGTTTGATTTGTCAATTTTTTAAAACAACATTTTTAATAAATATATAATATTCAATTTTAAATAAATATGTTATTTGAGAGTAAATAGGGCTCAACAGTTTTTTTAACGTATATTGTTTTGCAGACGATTTTAGTTGTACTTTTACAATTTACTCTTATAAATTCTGTTGAATATAATACTATTTTTAAATAATTATGTTATTTGAGTGCTTGCTTTTTAACGTGATCTGCTTTCTAGTGGTTTGATCATTCTTTAAACAATTATTTTTAATAAATATATTAACACCACCTTTTTAAATAAATATATTTGAGAAAATAATTCTCATAATTCACATTTTCTAAAAATGATTTTAGTCTTTATAATACTGACTTTAAATTCATAAATATTATCATTAAAATTTTACAATTATGTTATTTGGATGGGTACAGGCCTAACGTATATTTCTGCGGTTTGATTTAGCGTTTTGCTGACAAATTAGCCTTTATAAATCTGTTGAATATTAATACTAAAAGTTCTTAATAATTATAAATATTCTTGAGTAAATAGGCCTAATATTTTTTTAACGTATATTAGATAAATACAGGGTTGCTTTGAAATGGTGCCGCTTTAAATACAGGCTGTTTTTGAGGCTGTTTTTAGAACATTATGATAGGCTGCTCTTTTGAAAATAGGCTGCTTTGAAATGCAAATACAGGGCCGTTTGCACACAGGTGACTGCTTTGAAATACAGGGCCGCCTGTCACAGGCTGCTGGGTCACAGTGGCTGCTGAATGCAGGCTGTGCCTTTAACGCATGCGCTAATCGCCGTCAGGAGTGCAAACACATAAATTATGGCGATATGCCGAGCCACGTACAGAGCGCCCACGCCTTATGACATAACCTTAAACTTATATTTCCTTCTTTACGCATGCGCGAAAAAGGACGTCATCATTATAACCTAGAAATTCGACACTGTTATGATTGAAACATAACCTAAAATTTATTCGGATAAGCCCTCGCCCCGCGTCTAACAATTAGGGCTCCGGGCCCTGATAACGCCGCACGCCTAAGCCCTGGGGCCCCACTCGTATTACAGCATAGTTATTTAAAAGACGGCAACAACAGGTCTTACTTAATTTTGCCGTCTTTAAATAATTATACTGTAATAAACTGTTTATTAATGAAATAACAGCGATATAATTTAAAAGACGGCAAATAACAGTGTTCTTATTTAAAAGTTAGTAATTTTGCCGTCTTTTAAATAATTATACTGTAATAAACTGTTTATTAATGAAATAACAGCGATATAATTTAGTGTTTGGCAAATAACAGTGTTCTTATTAAAAGTTAGAATTTTGCCGTCTTTAAATAATTATACTGTAATAAACTGTTTATTAATGAACAACAGCGATATAATTCAAAAGACGGCAAATAACAGTGATTTTATTTAAAAGAAAATTTTGTCGTCTTTTAAATAATTATACTGTAATAAACTGTTTATTAATGAAATAACAGCGATATAATTTAAAAGACGGCAAATAACAGTACTCTATTTAAAGCAGTAATTTTGGCCGTCTTTAAATAATTATAATTGGTAATAAACTGTTTATTAATGAGATAAATAGCGATAGAATTTCAAAGACGGCAAAATTACTGCTTTTTAAATAAGAACACTGTTATTTGCCGTCTTTTTAAATAACTATACTGTAATACACCGTATTTTAAACGGTGCTGTTTTTCAAAATCCGGTGCCGTATTTTAAAAACGGTGCCGTATTTTGAAAAACGGTGCCGTATTTTAGAAAAACGGTGCCGTATTTTAGAAAAACGGTGCCGTTTTTCAAAATACGTGCGTTTGGGGACCCAGTGGCTTTAGGCGTGCGAGGCGTTATCGCAGGCCCGGAGCCCTAATTGTTAGACGCGGGGCGAGGGCTTATCCGTATAAATTTTAGGTTATGTTTCAATCATAACAGTGTCCGAATTTCTAGGTTATGTTGACGTCATTTTTCGCGCATGCGTAAGAAACTATATAAGTTTAAGGTTATGTCATAAGGCGTGGAGCGCAACCCTCTGTACGTGGCGCTCGGCGCATATCTTCATAATCCGCCATGTTTACACTCCTATTGACGGTCTTACGCATGCGTTAAAAAACAGCCCTGTATTTCCAAAAACAGTCCTGTATTTCCAAAACAGCCCTGTAGTTTCCAAAAACAGCCCTGTATTTCCAAAAACAGCCCTGTATTTTCTAAAAACAGCCCCTGTATTTCTAAAAACAGCCCTGTATTTCCAAAAACAGCCCCTGTATTTCCAAAACAGCCCTGTATTTCCAAAAACAGCCCTGTATTTTCAAAAACAGCCCTGTATTTTCAAAACAGCCCTGTATTTCTAAAAACAGCCCTGTATTTCCAAAAACAGCCCTGTATTTCTAATATACGTTAAAAACTGTTAAGGCCCTATTTACACTCAAATAACATATTTATTTAAAAATTTTAGTATTAATATTTGTAGATTTATTAAAAACTAATTTATTTAGCAAAAGAACAACTAAAATCAAACCACTAGAAGCCAAGATATACGTTAAAAACTGTTAAGGCCCTATTTACACTCAAATAACATAATTATTAAAAATTTTAGTATTAATATTTGTAGATTTATAAAAATTAAATTATTAGCAAAAAGAACAACTAAAATCGATCTACTAGAAACCGAAATATACGTTAAAAACTGTTAAGGCCCTATTTACTCTCAAATAACATATTTATTTAAAAATTAGTGTTAATATATTTATTAAAAAATAATTGTTTAAAAAAGAATGACTAAAATCAAACCACTAGAAGCCAAGATATACGTTAAAAACTGTTAAGGCCCTATTTACACTCAAATAACATAATTATTAAAAATTTTAGTATTAATATTTGTAGATTTATAAAAATTAAATTATTAGCAAAAGAACAACTAAAATCGGTCTACTAGAAACCGAAATATACGTTAAAAACTGTTAAGGCCCTATTTACTCTCAAATAACATATTTATTTAAAAATTAGTGTTAATATATTTATTAAAAATAATTGTTTAAAAAAGAATGACTAAAATCAAACCACTAGAAGCCAAGATATACGTTAAAAACTGTTAAGGCCCTATTTACACTCAAATAACATAATTATTAAAAATTTTAGTATTAATATTTGTAGATTTATAAAAATTAAATTATTAGCAAAAAGAACAACTAAAATCGGTCTACTAGAAACCGAAATATACGTTAAAAACTGTTAAGGCCCTATTTACTCTCAAATAACATATTTATTTAAAAATTAGTGTTAATATATTTATTAAAAAATAATTGTTTAAAAAAGAATGACTAAAATCAAACCACTAGAAGCCAAGATATACGTTAAAAACTGTTAAGGCCCTATTTACTCTCAAATAACATAATTATTAAAAATTTTAGTATTAATATTTGTAGATTTATAAAAATTAAATTATTAGCAAAAAGAACAACTAAAATCGGTCTACTAGAAACCGAAATATACGTTAAAAACTGTTAAGGCCCTAATAATTTTTCACCTTCACCATTTTGTCTATATATTTAATAAACCACGTGTCTGCAACTAATGTCAATCAATAATATACCCTATTTCTAGGTTATGTCATGCGTAAGACGCTAATATAAGTTTGAGGTTATGTTGACTAATTTAAGTATATGACGTATGAAGCTAACTTTACTACGATCGTGGGCCCCCGGGGCTTAAACGTGAAGCCCTGAGCCCCTAGGCGTGGGGCCGAAGGCTTATCCGTATAAATTTAGGTTATGTCATTTCAATCAACGCCTTATTTCTAGGTTATATTGACATCATTTTTCGCGCATGCGTAATGCCTTATCTCATACACGTAAGCAGACACCACGTGGTTCGCGAAATATGACAGGTGACAGCTGACAGGCGCCATTTTCTAAGTCACGTGATATTTGACAGGTGACAGATGACTTTTGACAGATTGACCACGCCCTAAATATGGAGTTGCGCAAGATTCCTAAATTTTAAATGACGTCAGAATTTTGACATATGACAGGTGACAGATGACATTTGACAGATGACAGATGACGTTTGACAGATTGACCACGCCCTAAATAACGCGTTGCGCAAGATTCCTAAATTTTAAATGACGTCAGAGATTTTGACATATGACAGGTGACAGATGACATTTGACAGATGACAGATGACGTTTGACAGATTGACCACATTTTAGTCTTCGTGATTTTAGATAGAGTACGGCCAATAAGTAATCTCGATATATTTTTTAAACTATTTCATTAAATTTAAACTTTATTTTCTAAAGATAATTTCTCATTTTGATAATAATTTTTTATTAATTATAAATTTTGGAGGTCCTTACTTTACAAAGCTTATCACAAAAACTAGTTGTTTCTATTTCAGTTTGTGTGATTTTAGAACGGGTACGTTTAGTAAGTGATCCCAATATTTTTTAATTATCTATCCTTATCTAAATTAAAATTAAAATTCTTTATAAATTTTCTCTTTACCTTTATTAGATTTTTTTGGAATTAAGCCCACAGTAAACTTAAGTAATTTGGATGACGACAGGCAACTTTTTTGTTTAAAGAAATAACCTTTTTTCGATTTCAAAATATTCTTTGAAAACACTTAGGCCTGTTTTTAAATTAAGCATACTGCTCTCGTAAAGATTTCTTGTGAAACCAGATGAATATTTTCTTGTGAAATTAAATTTTTGAAATTGACTTTTTAGTATTTTATTTTTAGTTAAGTCTAAAACCCTACCTTCTAAATTTTCAGGAACTTTGTATTGGTGCTTGATGATTACTTTTAAAATTTGAAAATTTATCTTTACCTTTAAAACTAATAGTTTTGTAAAATTTAAAATTACCTCTTTTGACTTATTTTTGACATTTAATAATTTAACTTTAAAACATAAAGTGAATTAAACATATCTTATATTTTTGGATGTTTTGTAGCTGGAAGTAACTCTTCCTTTATTTTTTTTTCTTTTTTGCTTTCTTTTCTTTCTGATCCCACCTGTGGATCTGGCGCCCAAATACCACTTTTAAATACAAACAACTTAAAGAACTCACTCCCTTATTGCCGCCGCATAGAAACTGTCTGAGCAGCTTGGAGGGCACCCCAAGTAACTTTAACCTAATTTTTTATAAAAAGAGGTTAATGCAAAGTGGTACAAAAAATGTCATTTGGATATGCTCGTGCGTGTTTTTTATTTCATGAAGAAAATAATTTAAGGATAACAAAATATGTAATTAATACGATTTGAACCATTTCCACAAGCCGGAAATAATAAAAATAAGCGACATATAAAGTCTATAGCAACGCCCGGATAAAGGGTGCCATTATATAACATTTTTCTCATCTAGCCCCAATAATTCTCTTGCTCCTCTACAATGGAACTGGCACACCTTACATCTTCCCAGTAAAGATATTCTTATAAATAGAGTTGGGTCCTCTATATGTTAAATTTAAAAAAACTTAAGAGGCCACAACACCCATTCTCACATGCCAGTACTTATCTATTACCAATTTATTTCAGTAAAAAATTATGGGGTTTTTAAGTTTGTAACATTACAATTTTTGATACATTCTGTATTGACTAAGCATATGACAAGCTGCTAGGTGTATTTCCAGAGAGACTTGGTCAGTCCCCGAGAGGTGTGGTGTGGTTGTGTGTTTTTAAATCACATCATACTTTGCCTCCTTGGTTCTGTACTGTATCAATCAACCTTGAAACCTGTCAAAACAAGAAACCTACTTTTGATGTGGTTAATATACCATGCGGTTTTCGCTATTCGATAGGTATACTTGGT
This sequence comes from Listronotus bonariensis, assembly GCA_014170235.1. NCBI lineage: Eukaryota > Metazoa > Arthropoda > Insecta > Coleoptera > Curculionidae > Listronotus > Listronotus bonariensis. The sequence goes on along the minus strand of JACEGR010011333.1, from coordinate 4,088 downwards.
AATATTAGTGTCGTTGACAGCCTCGTATATAATTTGCATATCTACTTGTGATAATATTAGCACCGCTGGCGGCCCTGTATAATATACCTATATATCCTCCTTGTATCACGGCAAATTACTGCTTTTTAAATAAAATCACTGTTATTTGCCGTCTTTTAAATTATATCGCTGTTATTTCATTAATAAACAGTGTATTACAGTATAATTATTTAAAAGACAACAAAATTACTGCTTTTTAAATAAAATCACTGTTATTTGCCGTCTTTTAAATTAAATCGCTGTTATTTCATTAATAAACAGTTTATTACAGTATAATTATTTAAAAGACGGCAAAATTACTGCTTTTTAAATAAGAACACTGTTATTTGCCGTCTTTTAAATTATATCGCTGTTATTTCATTAATAAACAGTTTATTACAGTAAAATTATTTAAAAGACGGCAAAATTACTGCTTTTTAAATAAGAACACTGTTATTTGCCGTCTTTTAAATTATATCGCTGTTATTTCATTAATAAACAGTTTATTACAGTAAAATTATTTAAAAGACGGCAAAATTACTGCTTTTTAAATAAGAACACTGTTATTTGCCGTCTTTTAAATTATATCGCTGTTATTTCATTAATAAACAGTTTATTACAGTAAAATTATTTAAAAGACGGCAAAATTACTGCTTTTTAAATAAAATCACTGTTATTTGCCGTCTTTTAAATTATATCGCTGTTATTTTATTAATAAACAGTTTATTACAGTATAATTATTTAAAAGACGGCAAAATTACTGCTTTTTAAATAAGAACACTGTTATTTGCCGTCTTTTAAATAACTATACTGTAATACGAGTGGGGCCCCAGGGCTTAGGCGGGGGCGTTATCGCAGGACCCGGAGCCCTAATTGTTAGACGCGGGGCGAGGGCTTATCCGTATAAATTTTAGGTTATGTTTCAATCATAACAGTGTCCGAATTTCTAGGTTATGTTGACGTCATTTTTCGCGCATGCGTAATGAACTATATAAGTTTAAGGTTATGTCATAAGGCGTGGAGCGCAACCTCTGCACGTGGCGCTCGGCGCATATCTTCATAATCCGCCATGTTTACACTCCTATTGACGGTCTTACGCATGCGTTAAAAACAGCCCTGTATTTCCAAAAACAGTCCTGTATTTCCAAAAACAGCCCTGTATTTCCAAAAACAGCCCTGTATTTCTAAAAACAGCCCTGTATTTCCAAAAACAGCCCTGTATTTCTAAAAACAGCCCTGTATTTCCAAAAACAGCCCTGTATTTCTAAAAACAGCCCTGTATTTCCAAAAACAGCCCTGTATTTCTAAAAACAGCCCTGTATTTCTCAAAAACAGCCCTGTATTTCAAACAGCTGTATTTCTAAAAACAGACCTGTATTTCCAAAAACAGCCCTGTATTTCTAATATACGTTAAAAACTGTTAAGGCCCTATTTACTCTCAAATAACATATTTATTTAAAAAATTAGTGTTAATATATTTATTTAAAATAATTGTTTAAAAAAGAATGACTAAAATCAAACCACTAGAAGCCAAGATATACGTTAAAAACTGTTAAGGCCCTATTTACACTCAAATAACATAATTATTAAAAATTTTAGTATTAATATTTGTAGATTTATAAAAATTAAATTATTAGCAAAAAGAACAACTAAAATCGGTCTACTAGAAACCGAAATATACAGTTAAAAACTGTTAAGGCCCTATTTACTCTCAAATAACATATTTATTTAAAAATTAGTGTTAATATATTTATTAAAAATAATTGTTTAAAAAAGAATGACTAAAATCAAACCACTAGAAGCCAAGATATACGTTAAAAACTGTTAAGGCCCTATTTACACTCAAATAACATAATTATTAAAAATTTTAGTATTAATATTTGTAGATTTATAAAAATTAAATTATTAGCAAAAAGAACAACTAAAATCGATCTACTAGAAACCGAAATATACGTTAAAAACTGTTAAGGCCCTATTTTACTCTCAAATAACATATTTATTTAAAAATTAGTGTTAATATATTTATTAAAAAATAATTGTTTAAAAAAGAATGACTAAAATCAAACCACTAGAAGCCAAGATATACGTTAAAAACTGTTAAGGCCCTATTTACACTCAAATAACATAATTATTAAAAATTTTAGTATTAATATTTGTAGATTTATAAAAATTAAATTATTAGCAAAAAGAACAACTAAAATCGGTCTACTAGAAACCGAAATATACGTTAAAAACTGTTAAGGCCCTAATAATTTTTCACCTTCACCATTTTGTCTATATATTTAATAAACCACGTGTCTGCAACTAATGTCAATCAATAATATACCCTATTTCTAGGTTATGTCATGCGTAAGACGCTAATATAAGTTTGAGGTTATGTTGACTAGTTTAAGTATATGACGTATAAAGCTAACTTCACTACGATCGTGGGCCCCCGGGGCTTAAACGTGGGGCCCGGAGCCCTAGGCGTGGGGCCGAAGGCTTATCCGTATAAATTTAGGTTATGTCATTTCAATCAACGTCTTATTTCTAGGTTATATTGACATCATTTTTCGCGCATGCGTACTGCCTTATCTCATATCACGTACACCACGTGGTTCGCGAAATATGACAGGTGACAGCTGACAGGCGCCATTTTCTAAGTCACGTGATATTTGACAGGTGACAGATGACTTTTGACAGATTGACCACGCCCCTAAATATGGAGTTGCGCAAGATTCCTAAATTTTAAATGACGTCAGAGATTTTGACATATGACAGGTGACAGATGACATTTGGCAGATTGACCACGCCCTAAATAACGCGTTGCGCAAGATTCCTAAATATGACGTCAGCGATGCGCAGTACCCTAAAATAGGCGTCGCCCAAGATTCCGTAATGACGTCAGGCGTCGTGACGTAAGCCTTTGGTACAATAAGTAAACTAGAAATAAATGACTTATAGTTCAGATGAAAGTTAAGCAAAAAATAGAAAAGGTATCAAAAGGTAAAAAGTTAGATAATTAACAATTTTAAATTTAGAAAAATTAATTAGAAAATATTTCAAGATAACTCATTAAACGTACTCTATCTAAAAATCACAAATCCTGAAGTGAGATAAACTAGTTTTGTGATAAGCTTTGTAAAATAAGTAATCTTGAAATAATCAGTTAAATTTTAAGCCCAAAGTAAGATATAGATTTAATAATAAAAATTTTTAATGAAATTAACAAGATAAGAAAATTTAGAATTTTAGAAAATCAAGAAAATTAGAGTTGCCGAAAAATATACAAAATATGACTCTAATTTTAATATGCAAATTTACAATATAATAGCTATATCGAACACCATGTCCTAGATATAACTAAAAAATAAGCGATAAGCTAAATAATATTATACAGAAAAATCTTAACACTGTAATCAACAGTCCAAGAGATAAGCAAAATGTTACACTATACAAAAATCTTAAATTTTAATACTTAAATTTAGAAGGTTATGCCATAAGTTTTACAGATATTATCTAGTTAATATGAAGATAAGTGATACTTAATTTAGAGAGAGAGATATGTTACAATTTTAGATATATGTTAAGGCCGGATTTTGGTTTTATTGGCCAAATATTATAAAAATGACATTTACCGGTTTTGACAATCCCTTCCAATTTATAATGTGGGTCGAAAATGTAGGTCACTTCAATCTGAATAAATTATGTCGAATGCTAAGAAAATGAAATCTAAGGAAAACAAAATTTATGAAATACACTCCATAATTAGCTGGAAAAACTAACATTTTTACGAAATATCAAAACATAACCCAAATGAATGAAATATTGTGACTAAAGGCGAGATTAAAGGTAAAATTATAACAAATTGACTGAAATAGGCAACCCATTAATCAGACAGCTGTATTATCGATGAATCAAGGACGAGTTCAATAAATTTGACGAAAATTCCAGGGGCGTAGTTAGCATTAAGTTAATTTTAAATTTAAATGTTAAATTTAAAAATGTAATTTGAACAAAGAAGATGAATTATTAATAAAATTATTAGAAAATTGAGACCTTGTAACGAGCATGTACAAATGCTTGTTACA
>JACEGR010011332.1:0-15278 GCA_014170235.1 Listronotus bonariensis | reverse complement strand
GATACAGTTGGTTGAGGTGCAGAATAAGAGAGGTGCTGTTGGAGGCGAAATTTTCGTTAAAGCCATAGAAATGCATATTCCACCAGCTCAAGATATTGATATAGGTGTTAAGGTGGAAACTAAAAGCTGTTGCCTTTTGTGGGACAAAAGGAGAAAATTACTTTCAGTGATAAAGCTATTGCCGAAAAATTAAATTTGTTATTTAATCCGCATTTTAATGGAAACAAAAATACACTAATTTTAGGCCTTATTAAGGTAAGAATATAGTTTTTAACCTAAAAATATGTTTTTCCACGACCGTTAAAAAAAATGCTGTTTTTAATCATTAACATGAAGTTAAAGTACTCCATTCTAGTACGCTACATAAAGTGTTAAAAAAGTAACTTTTTTAACACTTCGAAAGCTTTTTCACACTTTGAATTAGTGTTTTGTTTCAATGCCTACTACAATACTAAATATCAATTTATGCAATGTAACAGTAAACGCGAAATCAACTGAACCAAACGGTCAAGTTACCTTTGATTTCGTCATTATTTCTTTTAGTTCATGTGTCACTAGTTTTAAAATTTGACAGTTTGCAAATAAATTTAATAGAAATTATTGAAAATTGATAGTAATAATGAATTGGGATGACAAAGAAATTGAAAAGAAATTCATACTGTTTTAGTATTATTTCTATAAAAAGTTACTACATACATTTTTCTAAAATTAAATATTAAATGCATAAATATGAAGAGGATAATTGTCTCTTAAAAAATAAGGAGGCTTTGATTTTTGTTGCAATATTTTATTTATTTTATTTATCTATTACAAGCCCAACAGGCAACCATTAACAGGGCTACAAATATAACTATAATATAAACTATATAAAATTAAATAATACACTACAGAAAATAATTTCAAAGCAAAATAGAAACTTAATATAACTTTAAGACTAAAATCTCATACCTAAAGATGTTCTATGCATACTCGAACAAACACTCTATAATTCATGGAAAAATCACAGTGATATGCAATGCCATTGTATAAGGAGCACATTCTTTGAATTGGTGACATATACAATGCATTAGTACTGGGCTATGGCAAATAAAAATATCTACTGTTCCTACTTGCAATCCTCGGGATCGCGAAATTAATTTCACCTAACAGAGATGGACAGACGATGGCCCCATTAATTAACTTATATAAAAATACCGCGCTATGAAGATTTCTTTTTTCTCTAAACTTTCCATACTGAATCTTCGTCGCAAAAGGCCATCATCTATTCCCCTCTGAGGGTAAGTGCCGTTTTCTTTTAAAACCAAATATCTTAAAAACTTTCTTTGGACTCGTTCCACTGCTCTCACATATTTATCATAATATGGTGACCAAACTACCGATGCATATTCAAGTTTTGTTCTAACCAATGAAAAATGAAAAATAAAGTCTTTTAAAGCAACAATATTATTAAAAGATTGGCTGTCCTGCAAAAATTAAAATTAATAAGTTAAGATAAATAAAACAAGTATAAAACGGTATTTTGGAAAAATATTATACGGTCGTGGAAAAATATAGTATGTAACACATGCATAAAGTGTCTTTTTTTACTTATGGGATGCCGCACTTGCCTAACGGCTCGTGCTGTCAAACTTTCCATTCGTTGAAAAAAGTATCACTTGTTACATAAATACTAATCTGTATCTGTATTTGTCTATAAAATAATATTTATTTAACTAATTCTTAATGTCTTTATTATAGGTTTGAAGCTAAATGAGATAAGCATTAAAATTTAAAATAAATATGTTAAATATCACATAATTTTTTATTTAAATTATATTTTGATATAAATATCAGATTATACCTTTTCACTGAGAACATAATTATCTACAAGTTTCCTATTTACACTTTTTCCTATTTCGAATAAAAACTGAGTTGAGGTAAAACAATTAAAGAAAAAAACTTTTTTTTCAAATTATCCAGTTAGCCATGATTTTTTCATAAAAAAAAAACAATAATTGACAAAAACGAACGTGAATTCTGAGGAAAAGAAATGACTAATAATGTCAAACAAGGTAGTAACTTTTTTTGTGTCAGAAATAATTTGGTATAAAAATTGAAGGTTTTTTTGCAAAAACAACAAATATCATTTCTAACATGGTGCCAATGTTAATTTTTCTAATTTACAAAAAACTAATGCTTATAGAACCTTTAAATTTATCTCGAAATGCGCAAAAATACAGTTATACTTACGAACATATTGTTACAGACTTTCAAAAATATGTTTAGGTTATAGAATTTTAGAGAGTTAGGATCATTTAATTTAGTTTGTTAATTTATTTAAATAATTTACCTTAATTTTTCCAAGTTCTTTTATCACTTTCGAAGGTTTCCGAAAACGCCCGAATTATCCATTGAGAACTTTTATGCCATCCTGTACTATGGAATTTTCACGATATTTCTCGAAGATTCTAGATCATTCTTTACACTTCCACCATACTATAAAGGGCGACGGGAAACCTCCGATCAGTTAGTATAGATTCGACTTTTGTGGTGTAAACTTCGAGACATTGACAAGTAAAGATTTTGTCGTTGTAACCATAGTTACGTTCGATTGTTAATAAAGGTATAAAAACAAAAGCACGTGTTTTCATACGAGGTGTTTCGGAACAATATTACAAAAATTGTAGAGACTTAGCCATACAGATTTAATAAAGTTTTTTTAAATATCCTAACCAACTTGACATTGGCTGTTTTGAAAAAAAAACCTTTAATTTTAAGCCATAATTTTAATTCTAACGTCAGGTTTTTTACTAACGGGCTTACCACACATCATCATAATTTGTTTATGGGTTTATTTTTTACCAAAAACATAATTGTAGGTAATTATTCTGTATCAAAAAATAGTTTATGTTTTACCCATCTATTATTGATCTGTAATACCTTTAGAAACGGAATATGTTATGGTAGCAATAATACCTGCTATCACACCTAGGGCATTATAAGCCGGGCATTATGATAATGCTCCGCTTATAATGCCCTAATGCGCTAATATGGAAATTTTATTGCTTATCAATTTTATTTCTCTCACAGTAAAGATCAAGTTTATACAAACATATGTATTAAAATAAAATCAATAACTTACCAGTTCCTGAAAATATGCCATTAAAACGGTTTCGGTTATTTGAAGAATTGCGTTCGCATCTTTCCAAATACCAAATATGCCATACTCCCTCATACTGTTGCCTTGATTTAACTGACAAAAAGATTTTCGGTCGCTTTTATGGCCTTTTCTCTTATATTTTGTGGAATTTCTTCCATTTTGAGCAAATCGTTAAATAAAAAATGCCAACTGACTAACTGATAGAAACATCAAAGTCAAACTTAACACTAGTCATTATCTACTTACGTATACAGGTACAGGTGCAACTTTATTTTTTATATTGCGAATAAATAATGTAATTAGTCATTGAAAAACTCTTTTGGGGGAAAACATAAGCATTGTATGCACCACGGGCTTTACTGGACTATAATGCCCATCAGGTCGAAATCTAGCCCTCGGGCTATTTCTGACCTTCAGGGCATTATAGTCCTAGTAACGCCCTTGATACATAAATAGCTATTATGCCGTTTTTGCATCATTAGTTGTTTGACCTGAGAGTTCACGTTTTTTAAATTAAATTAAAATAATTCATTTGACTATTTTTATTTAATTATTATTTTTTGTTATTGTTTATTCTTAGCAATAGTTTTTTAACTTTATGCGTATAGGTTAGGAATCACCTTGTATATTTCCAAAGTTTAACTGGATCCCTGTTAAATTTATATTCCAATATTTTTAAAATTTTTTAGAGTATCGGCCTCAAAAAGAACATGAAAGACGTGCTGTTTAAATTCATCAAGTCGTTGCCGCCAAATTTAATTCTACCACCAATTTTACAATACAGTTCTTTTTCATCCCTATTTCGCCTAATATTCTCTAGCGACTCCCTGGATCCTGAAAAACAAATATTTGCTACCCAGCTTTTGGGGATGTTACCAAATGAAAACTGCACTGGTAATATTTTAAAAGACTATCTTAAAGTGTGCACAAAAACTAAAGATGAAGTTAAAATGATTATCGACCCTATAGATATAGTTAAAAAGAAGAGTTAGTAATCAAATCTTAAGTCTGAACTTCTGCTTAATTGCCCTGAAAATTTAGGAGAAAAATTGGGTACAATGCTCCTGGAAGATAAGACTGAGATAGAAAAACTGGGCTTTTTGTGGATTGGATGTCGGCTCTAGAATTAGAAATTGCTAACTCGGAGAAACATAAGTTACAGGTAATTATTGCAAAAATCGATTTTGTTCTCTAAGAAATAGGGCTTCAAAAACTTTTACCATTAGAGCTATATAACTGGCACATTAGTGGAAATAATATTTTTAAGGAAATCAAATTGACATTATTTAAATCATTATTTTATAAAGAGACAAACAACAATTATTATTAAACAAAAACTCAATATTTAATTTATATATATATATATATATATATATATATATATATATATATATATATATATATATATATATATATATATATATATATATATATATATATATACAGGGTCCTGCAATAGTGCGTCAGGCTTCCGTAGCTCCTATACAAATAATGTTAGGAATTCCGTTCTGGTACCAACTTATAACGTGGATTAGGTTGCATTTTTGCAAAATATTTTTGCACATACAGGGTGGCCCAAAAAAGTTTGACGACAAAATGTACATTTTTTTTAAATGGAACACCCTGTATTTTTGTGCATATTTAGGTTCCTATTAGTGTATTTCATAAGTACACAAAATTTTATTTCATTGGGTTCAGCGGTTTGGGAGCTAAAAATTAAAAACCTACAAAATAACATTTTACCGCCTTGAAAGAAAATTGGTTAAAAAATAACTTAAAGATTTTTTTAAACAAAATTATGTAAAAGCTAATACCAAAGATATGAAGATAACAAGGAGTTATAAGTTTTTTTCCATTATATACAGGGTGTCCAAAATCCTGTTTTGAAAAGTACATATTTCAAACACGTTTTTTCCAAGTTTTTTAAATGGAACACCCTGTATATTATTCTACCATTCGATGAACAATTTAAATAATTTTTTTGGTAATTACAATTAAATTAAAATTCTCAACCGTTCTCAAGATATTTACCAAAAACCTAATATGAAGGTATCGATAGTGAAACAAAATACTCAGGCGGCCATGGAAACAAACAAAATATTATTTAATTGGACACATATTGACATTTAGACATAATTTTAGCTTCTTTGGAATTCACAGCTCAAAATGATAAAATAAGTAATCAAAGTCAAATAGTTTAAAAAAGAGGACGATAAAAATGCGTACCTAACTAATTAGCTAGAAGTTGGAAAATATTAATTTAGAAGATGTTCAAAATGTCTTCCTCCTTGTTGAAGGCATTTTCCAATTCTCTCTTGTAAGGATCTTTCCACATTTTGAAGCATTGCGGGTGTAATGGTGGCAAATGCTTGGATGATTCTTTGTTGCATGTTTTGTGCTGTTGTGGGAGGTTCCATATAAACAAGGTCTTTTACGTATCCCCATAAAAAGAAATCTAATTTCGTTAGGTCCGGCGATCTCGCAGGCCATCTGGTTGGTCCTCCTCTTCCAATCCAATGATCTTCATATCTGTCATTTAACAAAGCTCTAACTGGTTGTGAAAAATGGGCTGGAGCCCCATCCTGTTGCAACCACATATTTTGTGCTTGGATGTTTTGGGGCAGCAATCCGGGTAAATCATTTGTTAAAAATGCCAAATAAATTTCGCCGTTAAGGTGGCCGTGAAAAAAATATGGACCTACCACATGGTCCCCTATAATTCCTCCCCAAACATTTATTGACCAACGGTGTTGGCGGTCTATTTGTCGTATTATTCTTGGATTCTCATTAGAATAATAATGGAAATTATGTCTGTTCACGCATCCAGTATTGTGAAACGTTGCCTCATCGGTAAATAGAACATTCATAAAAAAAAACTGGTTTTCTTGAAGGCGAATTTGTGCCCACTCACAAAACTCTACCCTTCGTTGAAAATCATTTTCATTCAGCGTTTGGTGCAACTGAATGTGGTATGCGTGATATTTATGGTTTTTAAAATCCTTTGGACTGACCTTTCACTTATGCTAACTGCTTCTCCCACGGATGCCTGATTAATATTTGGGTTTTCCGTAACTGTCAGTAAAACTGCAAACTGTTTTTCTTCATTCGTGGCCACTTTTAACCTTTCTTGCTTTTTGTAGTCCACACTCCCTGTTTCAAGAAAACGCTCAAGGAGTCTATTAAAACTTATTGCTTCCAGACGGCGTCTGTCGGGAAACCGAGCTGCATAAACTCTACTTGCTAGCAAACAATTTTTCTCACTTTCTCCTAACACAAAAATCATGTCAATTAGCTCTTCCTTTGAAAAATGCATTTTTCTAATAGAATATTATTACTTTCGCCCAAGAAGAAGTGGTTCTAATACGGTTACGAAATGTCAATATGTACTTATCCAATTAAATAATATTTTGTTTGTTTCCATGGCCGCCTGAGTATTTTGTTTCACTATCGATACCTTCATATTAGGTTTTTGGTAAATATCTTGAGAACGGTTGAGAATTTTAATTTAATTGTAATTACCAAAAAAAAAATTATTTAAATTGTTCATCGAATGGTAGAATAATATACAGGGTGTTCCATTTAAAAAACTTGGAAAAAACGTGTTTGAAATATGTACTTTTCAAAACAGGATTTTGGACACCCTGTATATAATGGAAAAAAACTTATAACTCCTTGTTATCTTCATATCTTTGGTATTAGCTTTTACATAATTTTGTTTAAAAAAAATCTTTAAGTTATTTTTTAACCAATTTTCTTTCAGGGCGGTAAAATGTTATTTTGTAGGTTTTTAATTTTTAGCTCCCAAACCGCTGAACCCAATGAAATAAAATTTTGTGTACTTATGAAATACACTAATAGGAACCTAAATGTGCACAAAAATACAGGGTGTTCCATTTAAAAAAATGTACATTTTGTCGTCAAACTTTTTGGGCCACCCTGTATGTGCAAAAATATTTTGCAAAAATGCAACCTAATCCACGTTATAAGTTGGTACCAGAACGGAATTCCTAACATTATTTGTATAGGAGCTACGGAAGCCTGACGCACTATTGCAGGACCCTGTATATATATATATATATATATATATATATATATATATATATATATATATATATATATATATATATATATATATATATATATATATATATATACTTTTCTTTAATTTTCTTGGGAGTAATTTCTACGCAAGGCGTAGTCTTCTGGTTTTAACGCTTGCACTTTTTGCACATGATAAGGATGTTGACGATCTTCATGTAATGTTCGCCACGTTATAAAGTTTGAAGCCCGACCGATTTGTGACGTTAATCGTCTAGTACTTATACTAGGATTATCACGAACAGAATTTAAAATTTCCTGCTCTGCGGCCAGTGTGTTTTCGGTACGTCCTCGGCCTCTATCTGCATTTACACCTCGAAAGCTTCCCCGGTCTCGAAGTTGTTGAACTACAGACACGAAAGTTCTTTCACTATGGGTGTTCCGATCTGGATATCGCTCTTGATATAGCAGCCTGGCTTGCCGAGCATTTTGCCTAGCTTCCCCATAACACAAAACCATGTCAGTCAACTCGATTGAATTTCGTTGCATTTTACGTAAATTAAAACAAGATGCAAAACTTAATAAACGCACAATTTGGTAAATTCTTCGCAATATTATTTAAAACGCAAACCAGGGCAAGCGAATTTCGTCTTTCTGTAACCTTGCATAAGGAAGCCTTCTTATTGGTCAGTTAAATCATGCCATTGCTTCATGGCTTCCTTGGCAACAACAACGCGAATTTGCGATGTTCAGCTGTACAATTGTACTACATCTAGTACATTTAGTATATTTAGTTTTTTTATGTTTATGGCAGTCCATGTTAGTAGCACAAAAGCTAAGTACTAAGTACCGTGGGTGCCAGGTTTTTAGATGTTAAACCCATTTAACGACTGAATAATGTTATCCAGAGGGCACCACCATTTTATCGTAGATTTCAAAGCACACAATAGAGGACAATAATATACCGGCATAAAAAAAGTTAACCAATTTTTATTATCTACTTATGAGCGGCGTAGGCGTTACATTAAATAATAACCTTAAATAACATTTAGAGCTACAACAGCTTTTAGAAGGCTAGGATTTTTTTTTGGCTGGAAAGTACTTTTATTTTCACGAGTACACTCTTTACACTTTCACCATAAACTTCCCTTCTCTTCCGTACCAATGAGATGTACAGTAATATAGCAACCCAAAAAATCAAAAATTTTTTAGAAGTAAAAATACTTAAAACCTTGCTTTTTCAAATGTATTTTTTTAATTGTGTTAAACCAGACCCTACAACACAACACAATAAAGAAAAACTACTAAAAATTTGTCTCCATTTTTTTAGGTGAATGGCACTGTCAACGTGATTTGCAATAAGTCTTAATTATGGGTACAAGCACTATTTAAATAAGGCCGGTATTAATAATTCCCGAGCTTAATAAGGCAACTTGCAATAATTCTCTATTTTCTTTTTGTCACCCTAAACAATATTTTCGATATTTAAAAAAATAAAATAAAATAAAAGTCGATTTTTTTTGGCTTGGTCTAATGTTTATATGAAGTTTTTTTATTTTCCTTCTAGAATCAGCTCTCAACGCTTGTCAGTTTGTCACCCTGTATTATTAATTAAAAGTTTTAAAAAATGTGTTTCATCTTTTTATTTTTTTAAGTAAGTTCTGCCATTTAACTATACCGGGTGATGCATCGCGAGGCGGGACATAGAAAATCTCATGTAATTTTTAATGGGGTCAATTATTGGCTCCCCTAATTATTTTAGAGAAAAATTCTATTGAAGTTTATTGAAGAGCATGCAAATCTACGTCCATGGTAAAACTTTAAATTTTCCGTTAACCCGTTTGCTAAGTTAGATGCTAATATATTTTTAAAAATTGTTACATTATTATCGCCTCATATTTTTGAACAACCATAAAAATACCAGTTAGCGTGACATAACGTTGTCATTTTAAAATTTAGTGCTTTATTATTATTAAAAAATCGTAGAGCGACAACGTAATGTCACATTAACTGCTATTTTTATTGTTGTTCATAAATATGAGGCGATAAAAATGTAACAATTTTTAAAAATATATTAGCATCTAACTTGCAAACGGGTTAATCGAAAAATTAAAGTTTTTACCATGGACGTAGATTTGCATGCTGTTCAATAAACTTCAATAGAATTGTTCTCTAAAATAATTAGGGGAGCCCATAATTGACCCCATTAAAAATACATGGGATTTCTATGTCCCGCCCGTGATGCATCACCCGGTATACAATTTTATATTTTATTTTTAGGTTGATCTACTCTTTTCAAAAGGAACTTCATTTTCGACCCTTACTTATGTCACTATTACTACAAAGAGCAAGTTGGCAAAGTCTCCATAATCTAGTTACATATCTGTTATCAGGAGAATCGACAACAATGTGTCCAGTATCAGTGTTGGATTACCTTACAGCTTTGATAAAAAGCCCCAAACTTTGGCAAGGTCGAGATAAAGCTGTTCCGAAACATTATCATTTTGAAGATGTACTCAAATTAAATTGCAGTCAAGTTAGTATTTATTTATTAACGTGAAATATATTTTTTTGTTTTCAATTTAATTCCAATTATCAATCAATATTTTATTTTTATCATTGTATTAAGAGGATGCCGTACACGTTAAATTGAGCTAAAACGCGATTCGCTGCCGTTTTTTAAATATTTGTTTTGTAAAAAAGTTGTATATAGAAAAGTTTTTTAAAATGATCCAAAGATTATCGGAAAGTTAATTAAATTTTGGTAATGTTTATAAATTAACACATTAAATTTCACAAAATTACAAAACCGTAAAAATAACCACTTTCCGATACCTAACTTAATGTTAGGTACATTTTATTAAAACGATAATTCTTGTCGAACAAGTCTTTGGACCACTTGTATGAACAAGTATAGAGAAACAGAAACCCAAATATGTAGATATTAAATTAATTTGTTTATAATTAAAACCATAACAGCCTTTTTGACACTTGTGACATAACTCAGTTAAACGCGTTTGGCATCAAAACTTTTTTTTAACTTATTTCCAGTTTTTAGTCCTCCACTACAATACACTACACTACACTTTTCCCTTGCCAAACAAAACTATAGAAACTAAGAGTTGTTAGTGGGTGGGTTGTTCATGCCTAGGTAGACCTTTCATGCCTATTCTGTAAAGCCAAATTGATGGTTTGGTATTTTGATACTTGTTTTAATTTGTAGTATAGTACTATCCCTCCATATTTAAGACATTTTTCTAGCTGTATACAAATGTGGTCAAAACTTTTAGATTTTTCTAATATAATTTGTTAATATTGGTTTTATCGATTATCAACGGTATTCTAAATAAATAAAATAACATTTTGCTTAATAATTCAACTAATCCCATTCATAGTTATGCTGACGATAGTACCCTTTACTCCACTTTTCAGGTTCCCAAGCCAATCTCTCAACCTGACTTGGAAGGCAAATGCAGGGCGATGCAGATATCTCTTTCACAGGATCTCAATCAATCAAAAATATCGTTCAATTTAATGCATCCAAAACACAATCATGTTCCTTGTCGCGAAAAAAATCATCAAACACTCACCCTTTGCTTATGAGTGGCCAGGTTTTGCAAAGCGGGGACACGTTTAACCTTGTGGGCGTCACATTTGAAAATATCCTTAACTGGCATAAACACATTGTATCTATAGCCACGGCAGCTTCAAAAAAAGCTTGGATTTCTCTTTCGAGCCAAAAAGTATTTTCCCCTTCTAATTTATACACTTTATATGTGTCCCAAATTCGACCCCCTCTGGAATATTGTTGTCATATCTGGGAAATGGCATCCCCTACAACCCTCAGCATTCTTGATGCCATTCAAAGAAGGGCTATTCGTCTTATTAATGATTCTTTACTTACTCAAAGACTTCCTTCTCTTGCCCATCGTCGAGCTGTGGGAGATCTATCGCTCTTTTATAGATACTTTTACGGCTTCTGCTCCGACGAATTGTCCAGTATAGTCCCTCCTCTTGCAGTTCTGGTTAGTTTAGTCCAATTTAAAGGAAAAATGTAGTTACAAAGGTTTTTACTCAGTATAAAATTATCTTTCGACCTGTCCAAGAACTTTTACTTTTACGGCTTCTGCTCCGACGAATTATCCAGTATAGTCCCTCCTCTTGCAGCTCCAAACAGAGAAACTCGTGGTGCCGCACGTATGCATCCCTATACGGTCCAATTGGACAGGCCCCAAACTTCCCATTTCGTTCGTTCTTTTATCCCTAGAGTTTCTAGACTGTGGAACCTACTGCCAGCGGAGGTCTTTCCTTCCATCCCAAATCTTCAAGTTTTTAAGTCCCGTGTTAACAAACTTCCTCTTACCTCGCTTAAGACATCCACGGTACGTTAGTATTTAGGCTTTCAGCCATCGTGGATTGTCCAAAGATAAAAACAAAATGAAACATAAGGTATTTTTATTGGAGAAAAAACATGTTATTAAAGATATCAAAAATTATTTTTTTCCAAAAATTAAATTTTGTATCAATAGTTATTTGCTTTTGTAGAGCCCATCCGTGGACAGTCTGTATATGCTTAAATTAGAGTGACTCATGTTTTATATTTTTCAGGTTAAATTTGTTGTCCAATACATTTTAGAAGAATCCAGGCTACACCCTGCCAATTGGAAACAAAAAATGGAAACCCGCCTATTACTACTGCTTAAATGCGTCGGCAGTCATGCAATTACAATAATCAAAGATTTATTCCGCGATTCAGAAACTGATTTGCAAAGCAGAGAACTTCTTCTTATGACTTACATGTCTTTACCATTTTCGGGCCAAGATGAAGTCAACTTTAAATCGGAAACCATTTTGGAGATATCTAAAATGAACTGTTCAAGTACGGTAGACAAGGTGTCTCATTGTCTACTAAGTGCACTATCGGCTACTCCAAGAACTAAAGATTGGCCGAAAAAAGTCAAGATTTAGAGCTGTGTGCTCGAAAACTTGCCGCTACTCATCCCTTATTGGTATTGCGTCAGTTACCTATGTTAGCGGGTAGCCTTAAGGGGCGAGCCCAGTATGAGTGGAATGTATTAAAAAGTAGAGGTCACTTATTGTTGTTCGGACAAATATTAGGTTTGATGGAGCTACTTCAACCTTACATATTCCATCAAACCACGACACTATGTGAGTTGCTGGAGTCGTATTTGGCACTGCTGCAGTTCCATAGTCAGCGGTCGGATTTAATGATGATGGTAAAGAGAATAGTCACGTTTATTCAAAATTGGATGGTACATGATGTCAAGGGAGGCTCCAAATTTTACAGGAACATGGAGGGATCCTTAAGTAAGTTTTAGGGTTTTTGGTTTTAAAGTTATTTACAATGTACAGGGTTTTCATTTATGTTTTGCCACTCACTTTTAACTATAAACAAGAAGGATAGAAAAAAAACCTTCTGTCTAGAAGTTTTATACTTTTCATCTATTATCTTTTAGGCAAAAAAAAATAAATAAATGATTATCAAAAACTCAAAGAAAAATGAGGAGGTACACTTTTTTTAAATAGGACACCCTGTATATTATGTCATCAATAAAAATGTCTTTTTAAAAGCTAACACTATTTGATATAGAAATTATTTTGTTTTAGTGACATACAGTTCAATCAACCCGGTGTCCGACCACTTCTTTCCAGCGTCTCTTTACCAATGAGCGACCAAGATACACCATCGGAACTTTTAGTTGGAGCTGTGACTCCACCTGTTCCTGAAACCTTTCCCCAGCACTGGTCACAACTGAAAACTGCTTTGCAATCCTCGGAGAATCTTAATGCCTTGCAAGAAATCGAGCATATTACGAACAAAAGACCTCAACTTTTAGAAAATGTGTCGCAAAACTTGTATGGTCTTATAGAATCTCCAAATAGTTCAGTTAGATCATTAACACTACTTTTAATGGTAAGATGGCTAAAATACAACCCAAGAGCTGCTTCCGAGGCGCTTCCGGCAGTTTTATCTTGTTTAGATAGTGAAAATGGTGATGTTGTCTCTAGCTTACTTGAGAAGTTATCAGACCTAGTTCCTGTAATGCAGGAATATGCTAAAATAATTTTAACAAAGGTTTTCCAACTTGGAATGAAATCGCTTTTAGTAACGACAAGTAATATAACAAAGACTATTGATTTGTTAAGTTTGCAGTATGGATGTTAGTTGACTTGTTTTTATTTTTATATTTTTGAGACGTCTCCTGATTAATAAGACATTGAAACATTTATGCTTTATGGTACACTTAGAGCTAAGGTAAATTTAACTTAATGTACAGGGTTTTCATTTATATTTTGCCATCCACTTTTCACTAAAACCAAGAAGGATAGAGAAAAATAGTCCTGTACAAAAGTTTCATACTTTTTCATATATTCAGAGACAAGAATGAGACGAGCAACTAAATATAAATAAATTATCCGAGAGATAGCTGCTGGGCCTTCCTTGTCTGTCTTCAAGGAAGGTAAACGCAGATGGCGCGTGAGTCGACTTTATCGTTTGCCCGCCAAATTCAAATTATATAGCTGTGCTATTTTTGCCCTTAATGTTGAGACTTGTTTTTGTTTCCTATTAATATAAAATATTGGGGTTTAGTTCAATAATTACACACACCTAATTAAAAATGTAATTTATTTGGTTTTTATAAAGATTTTTTCTTACAGATAACCATGTCAATATTACCTTAAATTATCTGTTGAAAAGCACAAATTTAATATATACACTGTGATCACTAATAAAAGTCAATATTCAAAGTCCAATTAAAGGTAAAAAACCATGAAACACACAATAAATCACAGAAAATGTAAACAAACTGTCCAAACAAATCGGCCATTGAAAAATATCAAACACAAATATCGAATAACATTTCGGCGTGACTGCCTGCGGCAACGTTTGTCAAGTTAAAAATATTCGATTCATGGTATATTTTCTTTCTCTTAATTAGATGTGAGCCAAAAGGACATTAAAGTTTACATGCAGAAATTGTAAACAACTTGGCAACCAGGGCAAAGCGATGATTGCTCCATCTACGATAGCCTGCCATGATGAAACACAAAGACATATTTATTGGAACTTGCGTTAAACCAGAAATATATAAATACAATGGACAAATTGTTAGGACCAGTTACTCGTCTCATTGTTGTCTCTAATCTATTAACTTTTTAGCATAAAAAATAAACAAATAAACATCAAAAATTCAGTAAAAATAAACGGTATACTTTTTTAAAATATATTATGTTACCATTACAAAGGTTTCCAAAATACCACATTTAATTTATATATATCTTTAATAGTTTTCGAAATATGACCAATTAAATCTGAAAAATACTAGATATAATTTCCATTTTACCTACATACGGCATACCGGTGAAATTAAAGATGTAATCAAAATTATGCCAAGTTTTAAATTGCCATATTTCCAAAACTACTAAAGATAGATATATCAAATTTGGTATTTTTGTAAAGCTTTCCAAAAGACCTTTTTAATGGTGGCATTATATATAGGGTGTTTCTTTTAAAAAGTTTACCTCTTCGTTTTTCTTGAGTTTTTGATTCTTTTATTTATGCTCACAAGATAATAGATAAAAAGTATGAAAATTTTATAAAGGACGTTTTTTTCTATCCTTCCTGGATATAGTTAAAAGTGGAGGCAAAATATAATAGAACACTCTGTACATGATAACAAGGCAAGTATTGTTTAGGCAGTGATCAAAATAAGACCAATCAAATTAATAATTTACCCTAAACTCTAAACTAATTGAAGGGTTTATTGGTTATATGTATACAGGGTGTCCCAACTCTATTTATATAGCAAATTACTTCGTCCCTGTACAAGATACAAAAATAAACTTAAGATAAAAAATGTTTACTAGAATAAATTTTTTCCTGACAGTACTAGTTAATATACAACGTGTCTCAAAAACATAATTTTTATTGTCAAGTTGTTTTTTTAATGAAACACCCTATATATTTTAACAAATTTTGACTTTATAATAAATTCTGCATCAAAAATATATAACACACTATATGTTAGTTAGTGCTCGTTTTTGAGATATCAGCAGTAAAATGATATACTTGATAAAA
>JACEGR010011331.1:0-15278 GCA_014170235.1 Listronotus bonariensis | reverse complement strand
TAAGGTAATGGTTTTCATTTGAATTATTTATTAAGTTCTTTATCGCAGAAACTCAAATTCTGTAGCACTTCCAGTAAAACCGGAAATTGTATTTTTACGGGTACAAAAAATAAGATTCATTAAATATGTTTCAAAAATTGCATAACCCTTTTTTAACATAATTTGTTTTTTTTAACATATAGTCGTAAATAAAAATGGCGGGTAACAGAATACATAAAACGCCGTTTTTTCGAAAACTAGATAGGTTTAGAGTAAGGTACAGGTATTAACTTACAATTGCCTGTAAAATACATTTTTAGAAAAATATACGGGGTATTTCATATACAATAGCAAAGTTTAAAGCACTTCCTGTCAAATCAGAAATGCTACAAAAGGGCTAAAACGTTAGAAATCTGCATCTTATCTAACCAAAGAACTTCCCAAATTTCGTTTAACACTTTTTAAGAAAATAAGAGGCTTACTAGTAATTTCGTGGCACCCGGTATATGTTTTTAAAATGGGTCACAAGAGGTAAGCAAGTCAATAATCTAATTTTAAAGACAGACGACTTCATTGTGAGAAACAGAATTTCTAAAACCAGAGGCATAACTAGGCGTAGGCGCGTAGGTGTGTGGGGGTCGGCTACTGCCTCGCAGTGAGGAGGCCACGCACGGTAATAGATAAAATGGGATAAACTAAAACCTAAAATGTATCGTAAAAAGTTGTCACATACTGTCATCTTATATCCCTATGCCAACATTTAACAGAAGAAAGCGTATATAGGTTAATCAACTTTAATTTATCCAAGCGCGAACTGACTATTAGTACAGGCAATGGGGAGCGAGTTTCTCTTGTCCATAACGCAAAATTCTCCAGGAGTTATTTTTTTACAAATAGGTGCAGTAGGACGTATTAAATCTAAAAACACAAAATACATACAAATTTGGCGACCGGAAGTGTCCAAGTGACCGCCATTTTGCACCGTGCACTTGAGGCCCATAATTATTAAAAAAATATAGAAATTTAAATATACCATCTTTTTTATTTTATAATTTCTTTCATATCACTTACCGTTTAAGATTTATAAGATTATTACTGTTTGTTTATTGACTTTTTACCAATATCTCTTCTAATAATCGTTTAAATAATAAATTAATTATAATTATTATTTTAACTTTTATGTTAAACTTTCTTTTTCTAAAATTAATATTTTTGAAGTTACAACGCCTTTAATGTTGTATTACGATGTTAATAAGATCGAAGTATGCATAGCGTAATCCGAGAAACCATAGTATACCCGGCCAGTTGTTGGATGACGTGTTCAGGCCCAACTGACTTTAACAGGTTTTTTGAAACCAACTCGTAATGACTTCGAAAATAATAATTTTAGAGAAAAAAGTTAAAAGCAAAAGTTGTTAAAAATGTATTAGTTTGAAAATTTAGTCATTAGCAATTTCTTGTTTAAACAATTATTAGAAGAGATACCGGTTGAAAAGTCAATAAACAAAGAGTTATAATCTTATTAATCGTGAACGGTAAGCGATTAAAAAATAAAAATAAACCAAAAATGATAGGAAATTTCATTATCTATAATAAAGGTTCTTATAATTATGGGCCCCAAGTACACGGTTACGGAGATACAGGCAGAAAGACGTTTGGTCTTTCCGCAAAATGGCGGCACTTCTGGTCGTAGTATTTTGTGAATTTAGATTAAATACGTCGTGCTGCACCTATTTGTAAAAAAACAACTCCTGGAGAATGTCGCAAAAAAATCCTTCATTTTCTGTACTATGTGTCCCTGGTAAAAACAAAAATGTACAGTGTTTCCTAACTACGGTACGAAACTTAAGCGGGCAATTTCTTATATGTCTTCTTATAAAACAATGTTTCCCATGAACCTAACTTCATTTCTAATATCCAGTTTAAAAAAAAGGCAATATTTTTTAAATATCTTAAAAATCCTTTAACCGATTTGGATTAAATTTTGTGAGTAAAGTGGCTTTAATCAAAAACATAGCGAGATAAGAAATAAATATAGTTGACAAAAAGTGACCTTTTTAATTGCTTAATCGGAAAAAAATATAAAGTCAGTGATGTACTTTTTTTCTCAATAATATTGGCTGTGGTGCCCACTGAGATGCCACTGCACCCAATATTCCTATTCTAGGTCAAGCCTTGCAAGCGCCTTATTACATTTAATAGGTGTACCAAATGCTATCCAAGTCGGTTAAAGCGTTTTTAAGATATTTAGAAATTACCGTCTTTTATTTTAACCCTAGTCGTCCTGCATCTTAGAAGTAAAGTAAGTCCGGACATATAGTTATAGAAACTTTCTTTCTATAAAAAGACTTAAGAAAATACCCTCTTAAGTTAAGTACCGTAGTTGGGAAACATCTGTATACAATAAATTCAAATGTTTTATTGGTAAATTTTTTATTAACTTTAAAAAAACAATTGGCATGTTTTATAAGGTTACTCTTGGTCCCCATACAACAATAGTATCAATATCTTTATATTACTAAAAAACGCTTCCAGTTGAATAATGCAATTTTGAAAATAATTATATGGGTATATCACTTATTAAAAAATATATATGCCATGCTTTTTAAGTGGTTCAGTTTGGTATACAGTGTGTCCACGGATATACTTAACTATACCTAAAAAAACATTTTAAATGTTTCGAAAAAAGTTATTCTTCATAGAAATGTTTGCTTTGTCTAAAATGCCAAAAGCGACATTCGCCGTTGTATATATAGAGTGGTTCAAAATCGCGAAAATATTACTTAAAAAAAAAACTGAAAAAACATATTTTTGAGACCACCTAATTAAAAAGCGTAAGAAAGTAATCAAAAGTATATAATAGATTTTATTTGCTATTGATTCAGGTTTCTTGAAAAATACATTTTAATGTTAAAAGAAATATTTATTTAAAAAACATTTTTAATTAAGTTTTTTTTTCTTAGAATAAAAGCGTTAAAAAATCACCCCATAATTTACAGGGAGATTTAAAATTAGAAAAATGTTATTTTGTAAAATAAAAAAATATCGGTTATGAATATTTTTTTAACTACTTATTTAAATTGCGTAAAAAAACTTTTAACTTTATCTTAAATAAATCGTTACTTTTTGCGTTACTACTTACCAACACTTTCACTTTACTTGATATTGTATGCATATAAAAAGGAAAATCAATTATTTATAAGAAAAAACACATTTATTTTAGCTTACACCCAATTTTTTAAAGTAATATTAAGCGCTAAGAAAAAAATATATATGGGACTTTTTTAATTACTGTTTAATGCCTTTTAATTAAGCTTTTTAAAAATCATGTTTTTTATTTTTTTTTCGTTTTTTAAAATAAAATTTTCGCGATTTTCAAGCACCCTGTATATCAAAGGGCAGGTTTTAATATTGTTTTCGAAATAATAAAAAAATACAGGTAAAGTTAAGTCCATCCGTGGACACTACACTGGGCCAAAAAATCGACTTTCCTTTTTTTTTTAATACCTATATCGAAAATAACTTTTAGGGTGACCAAAGGAAAATATCGTAAAGATTTGAATTCTTTGAATTAATAGTTAAATGTCCCTCTTCTTTGATTTAGATTTTCTTTTGAACTTTAATTTTCATCAACATTGATATATTTTATGAGATTTACCTTTTTTATTTTGGAATTTTGTAACCAATGAAAAAATAAACATATAGAAAAAACAACATAGATTCTTAAAAATGAAATTTGATGCTTTTTAAATATGGTCTTTAATGTTTTCTAATAGAATCGTTTTTTTTTTAAGTTATTCACAATTTAATTTAATTTAAAGAAACAATTATTATTTTTTCTTATCTTAAATTGCGAATAACTTTTGAAAAAATGATTGTATGTAAAACAAAATTCTTTCTTGCTCAAATGGTAGCAAATCTTTCGTCCATTGCAAAAAACATAAGTAGGAATTTTTGTACCAGTTCTTTTCTACCGCTATCTTTGGAAGATAAAATTATTTCTACCGCTAAAGGAAAGGCTGAACTATTTGCTGCCAATTCAACACTTGATCCTCCCGTAAATTATCCAGTACCAGCTATTACCCCAGTTCCTCATTAAATGCCCGATATTATTTTTAAGGTGAAACACATTAAGCGAATCTTTTCTTCTCTTAAAACCAAGAAATCGTCTGGGCTGGACGGCATACCAGCAGTCGTTTTAAAAAATGTGCTCCAGTACTTGCGCCAATCTTAACTCGGCTCTTTCGAATTTCTTAAGACTCACGTATCTTTCCGGAGAGCTTAAAAGCTGCTCGTGTTCTACCTGTTCCCAAGAAAGGATCTAAATCTCTTCCATCTAACTATAGACCAATTTAAATTCTCTCAGTTCTTTGTAAAGTAATGGAAATTTCATTAATTTACAAATTCTTAAGTATTTAGAAAAACACAAAATTTTGCATGACTGGCAGTATGGATTTCGCCACAAAAGATCTACAGCAGATCTTCTTTCCTTCGTATCACACTGCTGAAATAAGTCCCTTGAGTTTCTAGGTGAGTCCCAAATCATTGTTCTTGATATATCCAAAGCTTTTGACCAGGTCATGCCGCACTTCTTAATGAACTTCCCTCCTATGGTCTTTCAACTAAACTCTGTACTTGGCTCTCTAGTTATCTATCTGATCGACGTATATCGGTTATTATAAACGGCCATTCTTCAAGCTTTCACCAAGTAAATGCTGGAGTGCCTCAGGGCTCAGTTCTGGCACCAACATTGATTCTTCTTCACATTAACGACCTTCTCTCGTTTTCGCCGACGATAGTATCCCTCACTCCAGTTTTCAGGTTCCTAAACCCAACACCAAACCTGATTTTGAAAACAAATGCAGAGCGATGCAGATATCTCTTTCGCAGGATCTTAATTTATTATTGGATTGGGGCGCCAAAAATCTCGTACATTTTAATGCATCCAAAACACAATAATGTTCTTTGTCGCGAAAAGAGTCATCAAATACTCATCCTCTACTTATGAGCGGCCAAGTTTTACAGAGCAAAAACACCTTCAATCTTATGGGCGTCACATTTAAAAGTAACCTTAACTGGCATAAATACGTTGTATCTATAGCCACGGCAGCTTCATAAAAGATTTCTCTTTTGAGCCAAAAATTATTTTTCCCATTCTAATTTATACACTTTATATGTGTCCCAAATCCGACCTCCTTTAAAATATTGTTCTCATATCTGGGGCATGGCGTCCGACACAACCCTAAGCATGCTTGATTCCATCCAAAGAACAGCTTTTCGTCTCATTAATGATCCTTCACTTACAGAAATCGAAATTGCTTCAATATGCGCTATTATAGTACTGAGTGCGTACAATTTATATTTGTTATTAAAAAAAGAAAACCCACGTCAAAGAATTTGTGTTGCTGACAACATCTCGACGTAGATACTCGAAGCGTGTTGCAACAGGACTAAGCATATCGCCAATATGTAGACGGGTCGCGAACGTTGGCACATTGTCCGATATAAACGACACTCGCCGGCCAATTACCAACGGTCGGGTCGGTCCAACATTGGGGCTAATGCATTTTTCTAGATACACAGGTTGGACGAGTGGTGTTGGGGCCAACGTGTGGAGCCGTCCTAAACGATACCTTTCGTACCTAAAGACCTTTTTTTTTTGTTGTTACATTTTTTATCTGTTTTCAATTATTCTTCTTCATAAACAAAAAGTGTCTCGCTATAAATACTTTGCCCACGCTACGCCACTGTCTAAAAGGAAAAGTTCATATAGCCATAATACAAGGATGACCGATAATAAAATGGCAAATATTGTATAAAGTAAAATGATAAACGTAAAAGATCGCAAGCGATCATGTTAGGCGCGCTCGTTACTTTTCGAAATTATACCCTTTCGAAGTCTTTCCAAAGTGGCTTCAACATATATTCTTTTCAAGTATGCAGCCAGAAGGCAAGTTTCAGTGCTTAAAATTTAGCTTCTCATTAGCTTCGGTTTTATACGAAAATGTGGAGGATTAGATACTAAAACAATCCTCTTATAACTTAATAGCCTCTTAGGTCTAGCCTGTAGGATAAGCTGACTATAAAATACATACCTTGACATATAGAGTGTATGACCTTTTTATTAAAATAAACGTGGTGGATAAAATGACAACCAGTTTGTTTTTCAATATGCGTTTAAAATTCTGCTTCTTAGACCAGTGCAAGCCTTTACAAAAAGTAAAAAGTGAAAAAAATATGGTAGGATGAAACCCATTGGAAAAGGTAGATAATATAATAAAAATAGGAGAAAAAATAAATTACGGGCGATCAAAGGTCGGGAAAGGGGGAGGAAGGGGTTTAAGGGTAAAAACGATTTTTCTCGATTTTCGGCAGAACTAATCCTACAAAAAAAAAAATAATAAAAAAAATAAAGGGACCCAGCTGCCGACAATAAAATGATCTACAATTATTGTATTTACACTTTTTTCACATAATCCTAAAATTTATGTAAAAAAAAAAGTTTTTTGTTTGTCATATTTATCTTTTACAAGAATTTGTTTGTTAAACGAAATTGGGTGAAAACTTACCCTTGTATGTTTCAAAAACATTGTAATTCTTTAAATTTAAAATAATATTTCACCTCATTTTTACTTATTATTAAAAACGTACCCTTGTTTTCAATCGAAAAATCACGTGTCAAAATATCGACATTTTATTCGTTTAAGTCTCAACTTTCTAATGGTTAAAAAAATATATATTATTAGGGTAAATGTTCTCGGTAAATGCAAAAAACTTAAATCCGATTAAAAATTTATTTATTATTAGACCAGGGGTGATAATTTTTGAATCCCAAAAAAGTTTGCTTTGTACCTCGCATTCTATTAAAGATAGAAATTGCGAGTTTTGCAAGAGTGGGCTACTTTTTTGTAAAACTAAAGATGACATAAACAGATTTATCATAGCCCTTTTAGTTTCTGAGCAACAAGGTGATTTTGAAAAGATGCATTTTTAGACACTCCTTGTATCTTCGTTATCTAATACCTTATTGAAAAAGTTAAAAATGGTTTTAATAGATCTTTTTATGTAGAATTCAGTGGCGTATATATTTGTTTTAAAAAAATATTGACCAATGTTTGATTTTTTAAATAAAGCATTCTGTATATTGGTCAATAAATTTATTTGCCTTTTTACAAGCAACAACGACAAATTCCCAATTTTCATATTTCATATCCAAAATTTTGCAGTAAGCCGTGTAAAACAAATCAGTTACCAGTTTTTTTTCATTGACTTGATTATTGTAGTGGTGCTTACGTTACGACTTTCAAAACTGAATTTTGCTTTTAAATTTAATAATGTTTTTTCTTTTGTTATGTAAATAATGCACTTTCTTGAGACAAATTTCTAATTAGTAAATGCTATAAATTTCTTAATTTATTTTGGCATATTTTATTTTGTATATTTTTATTCAAAAAACACCCATTAATCTATTATATTTACCGGCATTCTGAACCAATGCAATATATTTTTTTTGTTAAAACTATGGTTTCTAATTTCTTAACCCAAAGCAATAAATTTTTTAATCAAGAAGAAACTAAATACATTATGCTCACAATAAATTAAGAAAATTATTTAATAAAAACTATTTACAAATTAATAATGTTGCTTGTGTAATTACATACCCACATTTTTGTAACAAAAGAAAACACATAATTAAAATAGTTGTCGTGGTATAGGAGATCCGTCAAATATTCTATAAAACCGCTAATAAAGCAGGGCACTATCCTTATTAAGATACTTCCTATTTCACCATACATCTGCGCAAACTCAGATGTCAAAATAAGGTCAGTACTGTTAGTGTAATATAATATATACACAAAACACTGTGTATTTACGGATCGATCTATACTGTACACTACACATCGATTTAGTCTCTGTAGAATATGGTCACGTGATCATTTATGACGTTAACAACGGGGTGCTTACCATTCGGTCCCAGTCGTTGGTGTCAAAATCCATCGGTATTAGAAAAATATTGCACAGCGAAATAAGGCCAGGCACTAATAATACCGACCTTATTTTGACATCCGAGTTTTTAGGTCGTGTCTGTATGCAGTGTCTTCTTTTGAACTTTGGAACTGTTCGTCGTAACAAATCGTTTTTCCACCACAACCGCAAAATTTGTAGAGGTAGCAAATATCATTAAACTCGCTTTTTTAAATTTTTGTTTTGAATTTTCGGATATTTAACACCATCTCCGTAAAACGTACCGTGGCCAAAAGTTATAAGCGCCAATCAAAGTTTAAAATAAGGTTTTTTTTGGTACACTCTGTTCATATTCTATTCTACCGAACCCTAGATATTTTCCGCAAATCGTGTATATAGGACCAACAAATGCAATTAAATATTCTTCGTTTTTACTTTAAATATATACGTTTAAAAACATTTAAAAAATCAAATAATATTTTATCTGTACACCCTGTATCAAGGTTTTTAGAACATATGTAATAAAAACATCATACCTACACATACATGAATCATCCTCTATATTAGACCTTCAAATATTGTTTTTTGCTTTAAATATGTATCTTTTAAAAATCCTGTATGATAAATTTAAGACCCTACCAATACCAAACCGATTTAAATTAAGAAGCTGATAAAAATGGGTATCTGGATTAAAAATGACGCAAAATATTTACAGAAATTACCTTACTAGGCTTTAAATTAAAAAAAAAAAAAAATAGGTATCATTGTATAACAACCTAAATAATCCAAAACAGTTCAGCAGTCAGCGTTTCGAGAACATAGTAATTTAAAAAATAGAATATTAACTGCAACAACAGCAAGCAAACCTTAATTATGAAATATCATTATGCACTAAATTTGGAATTGCAACGTCGCCAAGTTACTTCATTTAAATTTTCAATCACCTGCATACTAAACAGGCAAAAGAGTTTATTTGCCCCGCGTTTAGGTATGTTAAATTAAAAAAAACATCGATAAATGGATGTCGATAAATATCGGTTTGGCTAATATCGATTATCCGATATATCGAAGAGTAATATATCGATATTTGAGAAAGAAAAAAATTAGCTATATCTTATGTTGCATGTTTTTTTATTTTTTTTCTTAACAGGTAAAGGGTAAATTATTACGGCGTAATAGTAAAAATTACCTTGATAATTTAAGTTTTTTTATTTTACTGTAAAACATTTTTGACAGTTTTAAAGATTTAAGAAAAAAATCGCTTTTTAATCTTGTCTCATTTACCACAAATATCGAAAATATGCAATATCGATATATCGCGAAGTTGAATATCGATGAAGATTATCGATATTTGATTTCCGATATATCGATATTTTAAAATAATTGATATATCATTGCTATCCCTACCCGCGATAAAATCGCTTTCTCTTTTGAACTTGCATTAATGACCTTTTTTAGCGAACTTTTATCTTAAAATAGGTCACAGTTTTGCGTAAAATTGTGCATAGAGTCCTGAAAAGTTTAAATTTTCCGATCCAAACCTCTTAAACCTATAAGTAAACCGTAATTATTTAGATTTAAAAAAAAACGATGCAAGTTTTAAATTAACTGATAGTTCATAACTTTTTAATTCTACCTTGTACATGTATATATTTCTTTGTGTAGACAAAGTTGGACAAATCACTCTAGTCAAACATGAACGACGAAAAACATCCGAGCAATTACAATTTTTTTTTGCGGAAAAATGGCAGTGGTACCAAACGGTACTGCCCACGGTAGCGGTCTTTGTCTTAGAAATAGTAAAGAAACAGCTTGTGTAAAAAACTTTGTAGCAGGTGATCTGGACAATGTGCCTAATTCTTTCCTTGCCTCGTGACTCATCTCGTACAATAACCGAAAAAATAAAAATTTATAACATGGAAAAACTTTTTGCGTAGTAGAACTGGTTTCTAAAATTGGATTTTGATCAAATTTCCAGCCAGGATACACGTTACATTTTTTTATTGAAAGCTGGCGCAAAACCATTAAGAAAGTAAAAAGAGTAAACTTGCAAGTAGCTTCTCTCTTCTGACCATTTCTAGTAGGAATTCTCATAGAAAGCTCAATTCTTCTCGAGATATTTTCCGTACTTCACTAATATTTTGATTGGGGTCCTCATGGTCGAGTCAATGCCGCCCGAAACTGACTCGGTTTGCGAACAGGCAGGGTACCTCGGACGGTACCGCCTGCAGCTTACCCAGTTTTCAACGAGCTTCAGAGGGGTTATAAGGCGCATAGGTACCAAAAATTCAGGTCACTAACTTAAAAAATGCAACCCGTAGCGCGTGTTTCATAGAAATTACCACCCCGTGATGTCCAATTCTTATAGGCTTGGAGATGGCTGGGTAGGAAACCTCAACTGCGTAAAATTTCAAGTTGCTAATTTCAAAAACGCACATGGGCTACTCTAAGCGATCAGAAGCGCTTGCACAATACTGAATTCTCCTAGTAAGCCGCAACGTGCAATAACTCCTCTCATTCTTCTTCGTTTTTTCGACAGTATCAAAGAACGCTTTCAAAACACTCGTTGCCAGTAAAAGCTTGCGTATAGCTATAAATATGTGATGTTTTTATTTGTATTTAATTATGTTTAAAGCGAATTTTGTGTTGTGTATCACGGTGTTTTAAAGTTTAACATATCTTTCTCTTTGGTTTATGTTACTAAATTTTCTGGAAAACACGTGTATGTGTTGTGGTCCTGCGGTTTTCAGAAATTATCTAAAACATTTAAATTAAGGTGGTAATGTGGTACATGTTTATTTTTGAAAAATAAATAGGAAAGGAATGGATTGCATTAATTTTTGGCAGACATTGTGGTATGTACAAACCAAGTTTTGAATATCGATACTGTAATTCGCAAAGCGGCTAACTCCATAATTACACATTTTTATAGGAGAGACAAAAATGTTTTGAAAACTGTATTGAAATAATTTATTAAGGTTTTTAACATTAATTTCATATAATAATATGCCATGGATTTGGAGGTATTTTAAATAAAAATATCGTAGAAATTCTATATATGAAGTTTATATTTTTATGATAATTTTCTCAAAAAAAAATGTTTTTTATTACACATGAAATGCTAGTATGTCCATATTTAAAATGCGATTTGTTAAAGGAAGGTACGGGGTATTAATTCAAATAAGGTATACCTTTCTTGTAAAAAAATATAAAGGAATCAAACGGTCAAAGCAAAATGTCAAATTTGTCACCTCCGTTACTGATTTACGTTCGCGAGAAATCCGTCATCGAAGTTGAAATTTAAACTAATCTTATTTTCACTACATTTTCCCTTCTTTTTGCACACAATTCTCGATTTAAAGCTAAAGTGGCATACAATATTTGATTTTCACCTTTTAAAACTTATTTTTTCTTTGTATTTCACGCCTTTTATTAAATAAATTGAGAAAGGTAACTTCAAACACGCTGCAACCATGTATACATTATGCCATTACTTATAGCCTGATCAAATAAAAACGATTGAAAGTGAAGCTATGCCATTTAATGCAAAAATAATGTAAAATAGGTGTACGCAAGAAAACAGGATTTTAAAACCTATTTTAATTTTGAAATTCGTAACACACCTCTACAATAATGAAGTCATTAAAAAATCTATTTGTTGTACCTGATTTGTTCGCATGGTCTACTGCAAAATTTTGAATGTGGATTATGAATATTGTGGTAGAGGAGCCCAAGAGGGGATTCCTGAAGTTACTACAGCGCGTCAGAAAAATATACTGGAGGATACTTGTACTCGATTAAATACCTCCAACAAATATGAGTTATTGATATTAAAAAGAACCTACAACTTATGTCATAACCATTTCTACCTCAAAAATTTTCGAGAAAGTAGATAAAACTGTTCGGTTTTTAATTTTTATCTTTTTCAACAATGGTTTGATTACGTACTTGTAAGTACCATGGTACACTTAAATATAATATAAAGGGGTTAGATTAAGGTATACAAAAGTGTTTTATAAATATCTTACATTAGTGACGTTCGTGCCGTTAAGTGCTTATGTTCAGCAAAAAAAAAAACTGGAAACCACTGGATATTGGAAAATATATTCTTACATAAACGGAAGAACATTCAGTGTTAGGGTCGAAAATTCAACTTCAAGTAAACGCAGAATTCACGCGGGCGTACTTACAGGGAACAGTTCTGTCACCAAAACTGTACAACTTGTTTACAGCCGACTTTCCCAAATATCCCTCAACCAGAGTGGCACTATTTGCGGATGACGCATTAGTCTACGCTCATTCCTTCTATGCAAATGTTGCTAAAACTCACGTACAAAACCACCTTCACTGTTTAGAACCCTGGTGGAGAAAATGGAAAATAAAAGTAAACGATACAAAAAGTAAATGTCTAGTAATAACTAAAAAGTTTACTAACCATAGGATCAATATTCCCCTGAAAATTAATAATAATTATATAACACCTAAAAAATGCATAAAATATTTAGGTGTATTCATAGATGAGCGCCTGTTTTTCAAACAACATGTCACACAAGTGCTAAAAAAGGCTTACATTGCTATGAATAACTTATATGCCATGCTGTCTGGCAGATCTAGTCTGTCCCCAGAAAATAAGAGAACGTTATATAAACAAATCATTAGACCCGTCATAACTTATGCAGCCCCTGTATGGTGCAGTATATCTGATACCCAAATGGCAAGACTGCAAAGATATCAAAATAAGATTCTTAGGTGCATCACATCTTCCAACCGCTACTAAAGGATAGATACATTGCACAATATGGCCGAGGTTGAGAAAATCGACGAATTTATTTACAATGTCTCAAATAAATTTTATCAGAAACAAACACCGATCTCAATACTAACGAGAGATCTAACAAATATAAGAGAAAGAGACAATGTCAAGCATAAACCGCTTTATAATAGATTGCCGTTCTTTTATGATGATGCAGGCTAGATATGCAAGTAAATAATAAACATTAATAATATAAAATTAACAAATTAGCTAAACCTAGAAAGCTGCTGATTGGTCGAAAAATACATCAGGCACTAACATAGACTTACAACATAAAATTGATGCTAAAGCTAAAAGAAAAATTATAAATGCCTTAACAATATTTTTGTAAATAAAGTAACACACAATATACATAATCAATAATTTAGTGTACATAAATTAGTTTAATAAAAATGTATTATACAAAAACACCCACATAGACAAGATCTACAGGAATATAAACTGTAAATATGTAAATAGTCTGAATAAATGAGGAAGTATGACTGAGAATGAATCAGTATGATGTACATAATGAATAAATGGGTAGAACGAATGCATCAGGGTGCCGAAACTTGGTTTTCAGCGCGCTAGGCGTACCTGACCAACATTAAACAGGTTTTTCAAAGCTTTTTCCTGTGAATATTGTATATAAAACTATAATGTAGAAAGCTCAAATTAACAAACATGCTTACAAACCTACACGGGTATTATAAACTGTTTATGACGTTTGTAAGATTTCCTGGGAAACGTCCAACGCAAATATAACATAAATCAGCTATATTTTACCACCAAGGAGCGACCACCTGCTCCGGTCTTCCTGGCTTGGCCCACTGCTAGTCCTGCACAAGGAAAACGTAGTGTAGTTATAAGATTACTATGTAAAATATATGAATTGTTAACTTATTTCTGACTAATAAAGCACTGTTCTGAGTCTGAGTCTAAGAGAGGATATTGGAAAAAGTGAAATAGCTTTTTTAATAAACGAGGTAATTTTGGTTAAAATATCTTAGAAGGACCTTAAAAAGCCATACAAGGGCTAGGTTCTGACGCACTGTTTGTAAAATAAAAATTAGTTTATTCATTAGTGGTTTATTTTAATTTTTTGACTTGTAATAATTTTTAGGAAGCATTTTTTTAAAATGAAGTAAGATTAAAATGCTAAAATACGTCTTTTTTTGCTGGTTAGCTTAAATGTGACCTATAGTGATAGAGTACATGATCCAAAACTCATCCACTACGTTAACAGGTTTTTGATAAATGTAAAATAAAGTCATAAGAAAAAAAATATAATATGTATATACCTCGTATTGTAAAAATGGAATGTTTTTGTACTCATGTTCATATTTTTTTGTACATTTAGATGCATAAACTTTTCCTGAATTTATTTAATGGTATTCTGTAACACCCTGTATTAAGCTAATAAACTTTTGTGTTTGAGAGTAAAATAATTTTGGTGCTAGATTTTTAACTAAACTTCAAAGTAAAGTCAGTCTCGATTTACGTTTCAGCAAATCTTTTACCCCTACCTTTTTTGTTCTAAAAATGCAGCGAAAAATATGATTGGGGTCCTTTACGACTTGGCACTCTCGTAAGCCGCTTTTAGAGAATTATTGCAAGTTGTCTTATTAAGCTCAGGAATCATTAATACCGGCCTTATTTAAATAGTGCTTGTACCCATAATTTAGAGTTATTGCAAATCATGTTGACAGTGCCATCAACCTAAAAAAAAGGGATAAATTTTAGTACATTTTCTTTATTATTTATCTTATTAATTTAAGTTTGAACATTAGTGCATTGTACGTTCTTTTTAACACGCTTTTATTAGCTTGGGTTGTAACTATCTATCTATCTATCTATCTATGTAACGGAATCTTTGAGCCTCCACTTTTTACCGACTTCCAGCGATTCAATTTCTTTGAAACTTTTGCACGCGTATCAAGGACCGATGACAATGCAATAATTTAAAAACAGTATCCCGGTATCCTGATTAGACCGCCAGGATAAATAAATTCCTTTACAGAATCCTCTGTGTCTCTTTGACAAAATGGCGAAGGAATTTTAGATGAATAAACCGGAGCGTTTATTTTTTTAAAAAACTAATTGATATATCGAACTAAAAAAATGGAAAATAAATAATAGTTTAAAAAAACTAAAAAAACACGCGCTTTATATACAACCGAACCAAAAATGAGATTAAATAATTTTTCATTACAAAGAGTTTGTCACTTCAGAATAAAAGCGTGAGGGTGCTTAATATATTAAATGTTATAATTATTCCTATTTTGGCATAAAATATCTATGAGGGAAAAGTTATGAAAAATAGTAGAATGCACCCCGCGCTTTTTACTGAAGTGACAAACTCTTTGTAATGAAAAATTATTTTCTAATGCTAGTTAGAATACGGAAAGCGTGTTTTTAGTTTTAAACTATTATTTATTGTTTTAAAAACAATTATTTAAAATGTTTATTTAGAACTGCCCTATAACATTTATAATCATGAAATATAATGCACTAATGTACAAACTTAA
Source organism: Listronotus bonariensis (assembly GCA_014170235.1). Classification (NCBI taxonomy): domain Eukaryota; kingdom Metazoa; phylum Arthropoda; class Insecta; order Coleoptera; family Curculionidae; genus Listronotus; species Listronotus bonariensis. The sequence continues at coordinate 14 of JACEGR010011331.1, read as the reverse complement.
ATTTTACCGATTTT
>JACEGR010011330.1:0-15282 GCA_014170235.1 Listronotus bonariensis | reverse complement strand
CCCAGCAAACACTATTTGTCGGCAATGTACATTTTTCATATTGGCATTGATGGTAAAGCATTGGCAATTGGTGGCAATAATATGCCAACATCTTATACGCATTAAAAAGTCAACCCTAAATAAACACTTAATTGCCAATAAATTTTACATGCAGGCGAATTGCCGGCAAAAATACAAAAATGGCGGCATACCAATCCTGATTAAATAAAGCACGCGTTTTTGTTGCAAGCAAATAAATATTGGATTTTTGAAGGCAAACCTTCAACGCATATTCATACTTTTTAAACCATATTATTAACATTGGTATTTAACTAACATTAAAGCAATTTTTTTGATCTGTTTTATTTATAATGGCAGCTAAACAACAAACAGAGTTTTTTAATAGACATAATTAAATGTATTCATTACCTAATAAGTGTGTGTTGTGTGATTAATTGGTGATGGCTAGTCGAGAAGACAAGATATTCAAGTAGACTGTTAGGAGCTGTAAACATTTTGTTTAAAACTTTATTAAAAGTTTTAAAGACGTGTTAATAAAAAATATTATATATATTTAATAGTTTTTTTGACATACCGATAGATGGCGTAATGGACAATAAACTACTACGTTTCTGCAATATCTTCGCTTTTTATTATCTAAACCGTACCCATTAGACAATAATAATTCGAGAGCGGTCTGCGGTAGGTGATCTCACTTAGCTTTGAAAGAAATATCTTCGGCTAGTGTAAAAATTTGCATCTCCAAGTTGGACAGTGTTCCGAGAGATGGTACTTTGCATTGCAATAAAATTGCATGCAGTAAGGAGTTTTTCCTATTTTAATTTTCAAATAAAATATCGCATCATTTTAGCTTTTAAAAAAAGTATATGCGACAATTTTCGTCAATAAGACGTCAGCTTGCTGCTTGGGAGTATCTGCATTTGCCCACTTTCGTGTCTTTTTGTTATCTTTTTGCCAATAACTTATTAATGATGGATGCCATCATCTTAAACGCATTTTTTTGCCAATAACTTATTAATGACGGATGCCATCACTTTATCTGCAACACGTGGCCTAATAACGGCCAATTGCCCACTTTCGCGTCTTTTTGATAGCTTTTTGCCAATGCCTTGCCATTAAAGAGTGTTGGCAATGCCAGTAAATTAAATGTACAACGCCGGCAAAAAATGTTATATGAGAAATTACTATTACTGTAATTAAAAATTAATTTTAAACGTACCCACACCGTAAAATATATCCTACAAAAACACATAGACTCCACAAGCGTCAGTTATACACAAAATTTACTATTATTTTAAAAACGTTACTAAACTCGGAACTTTTACACAACTTCACATTTCAAATAGGTTCAGTTATAATGACTACCGTATGGTCGCCTATTTAGATATCACTATTGCACTATTAGAACTACTTAATAGATTACACTGTACTTACCACATTTTTTTAGAATTATCGGATATGCACTTATTTTCAACGTTATTAGTATATAAAAATATTATTTTCTTACAATACAAATATTTTTTTCGCGAAAATTTGTTATCAATTGGAGATTGGATTATTCTCCATTGTATTATCGTACTGAAATTAATACTAATCCTAAACTGGCGGATTAAAACATACCAACAGATTTTATAATACATTTCACTATCTGTATGTAATTCCCAATTCAATGAATTATCTCGTAAGATTAAAAGTTTGATTATTATTGAAGCAATTATTGTTTGAAATGTATTTTGAATTTGCAATGCAATAACGTGTATAAAATAAATACAGTGCATTCCAACTAAAACAAGCCGTATACCGGGTGCCCACGAGATTACTAGCAAACCTGTTATTTTCTTCCCAGCAAACACTATTTGCCGGCAATGTACATTTTTTATATTGGCATTGATGGTAAAGCATTGGCAATTGCTAGCAATATTATGCCAATATCTTATACGCATTAAAAAGTCAACCCCTTAATAAACACTTTATTGCCAATAAATTTTACATGCAGGCGAATTGCCGGCAGCATACTAAAATGGCGGCATACCAATCCTGATTAAATAAAGAATGCGTTTTTGTTGCAGGCAAATAAATATTGAATTTTTGAAGGCAAACCTTCAACGCATATTCATACTTTTTAAACCATATTATTATTAATAATAATAATAATAATAAATCTCTTTATTCAGAAGAATTGTACAGTATAAAAAACAGTGCACAATAAAATGAAATGGCGTCACAAAAGGCCCATAGTGTGCATAATGTAACAAACTATGGGAAAATACAGAAATAGGTATAAAATTTGAACACTCAGTTACATAAAAAACATACCCTAAACATTTACTTAACAATTAAAACTTAATATTATTGGTAGACATATTAAAATTAGTAGTTTAAAAATTCAGTTAAAGTATACGGTTCTATATTTAAAATTAGATTAAAAACTTGTTTTTTATACAATTTAAAACTGTGCAGAACTTTTATTTCATTAGGAAGCAGATTAAAAAATTTTATACACGAATATGTAGTGAATTTTTCCGTTGCGGTCAGTCTATGTTGTGGCAAGGAGTAGCCAGTAAACCGTGTTTTATGATCGTGAGTCATCTCATATTGCCTAAACTTATCTTTATTTTTAAACAAAAACAACAAACACTCATATATATACACACCAGGAAGAGTGAGAATATTCAGTTCCCGAAATCTGCCCCTACAGGATTGTCTGTACTGAAGGCGAAGGATTGTACGTATAACGTTTTTTTGCACAAGGAATACTCTTTGACTTTCAGTTGTTCCTCCCCAAAAGATCACCCCAAACCTCATTCGAGAATAAAAGTTTGCATAATATACACTTCTCAGGGTACTGACACTTAGATAGTTTGCCAGCACTCGCATCGAGTAACAGACAGAATTTAATTTTTGACATACATTGCTAACATGATAATTCCAGCTAAGATTTTGATCAAGACAAATACCCAGAAACTTTGCAGTTTTTTGTAGTTCTATTTCCCGCGAGCCCAGAACTACTGTTTCTGGAAACTCGGAGTCCCTCTGCTGGGTCCTGAAACAAATGTAATTTGTTTTCTGATTATTCAATATGAGGCCATTCTTAGAAAACCAACTCTGTGCTCTTTCCAGACAGGTGTCTGATGATTCTAGAAGATCATTGAATAATTTTTCTTTTAATAAGATGTTGGTATCGTCCGCATAATTAACAAGTTGTTGCCCTGCTTGTACCACTTCCTCTGCTATATCATTGATGTAGAAAACAAAAAGTATCGGACCCATTACGCTGCCCTGTGGAATGCCCAATGAAATAAGGCCTTCTTTTGAAAAAAGCCTTTTATTTTCATCATCTATAATTACCTTTTGTTTTCGTTCCGAAAGGTATGACTTGATCCATAAAAAGCTGTTCCTCTGACTCCATACCGGTGCAGTTTCTCCAAAAGGATGTTGTGATTAAGGCAATCAAAGGCCTTGGACAAGTCTAAAAACATTCCCATAATTGTATCCTTATCTTCCATTCCTGTTATAATATTTTGTATAAAGTCATATACTGCAGTTTCAATTGATTTTCTATCAAGATACCCGTGCTGTGTGTTACTTAATAATTTGTATTTATAAAAAAAATTAAAAGTCTTTTAGCCATAGCTATTTCAAATATTTTGGAAAAAACAGATATCAAACTTATAGGTCGATAGTTTTGTAGTAAAGATTGGTCTCCTTTCTTATAAATTGGCTTTACTAAGGCTAGTTTAAGATTTTTAGGAAAAACACCAGATTTAAATGAATTATTTATTATATGACATAGAGGCTCTGCTAATTCATATGCACATTTTTTTACCAGATTATTCGGTATTTCATCAAATCCCGAACTTGACTTGTTTTTTAATTTAGAAATGATTTCAATTATCTCAACAATCGTTAATGGTGTGACAAACATGGTGTTATTATTTTTAGGAAAATTGCATGAAAACTGCGCCTGAGGCAAGGTTTTTACCAATTCCGCTGCCGCATTAAGAATGAAATCATTAAAACTGTTAGCTGTTTGTTCTGGGTTCCCCTTTAGCATAAGATTTTGCTTTGTGTTGCCCCTCCCTGTAATTTCGCCAACTACTCTCCACATGCTCTTTGACTTATTGTCACTATTAATGATTTCTCGTTCATATAGGTTCTTACGGGACTCAATAAGTAATTTATTGTATCTCTGCCTACACAGACGATATGTTTCAATATACCCGTTGTCAGATCTACTAAGAACTAACAACAAGTCTAACTCGTTTTTACATGCATCCAATTCTGGGTTGCTAAAAGTGGGTCTTTTTGACTTTGTGTTGATAGAGACATATGGAAAACAGTTGTTGAAAACAGGGATAAGAATATTCATAAAATGTTCCCATTGAGTATCAATATCAGTTTCACTTACATTAAAAAGGCTGTTCCAGTTTTGTTCAGCAAGCATTTTCTTAAATTTTTCTTTATTTTGGGAACTAAAAACTCTCCTTCTTACCTTATTAGTAGACCCAGTATCGGAAACAACTTCAAAATGAATTACTTGACCCGTATGATCAGATATATGGGTGTCTATTATTTCTGACCTGTACGCTTGTACATTTGTAAAAATGTTATCAATGCAGGTTTTGGTTGTGCTGCATATTCGTGTATATTCTAAAATCGACGGATTTAAGTTAAAAGAACTAAGCAAAGACAAAAACTCACTGCACTTAGCATCCCTATTTCTAATATCTATATTAAAATCACCAGCCAAAAATATTAAACAACCCTCATTTAGAATACTAGAGAGAACATTTTCAACCTTATTTAAAAACCCATTCACATCAGCTGATGGTGCACGATAAATGCTGATAATTATTGCTCGTTGTTTATTTAGTTCCACCTCGATACTTGCGCATTCACACACCCCAGTTTCAGATATACATGTAATGTCTTTTCTTTCTTTCCATTTCACTTCACTCTTAACATAGATGGCCGTACCTCCATGTGTTCCATTTGGTCTGCAGTATGCCGATGCAAGATTAAAACCCCTTACATTGTATGCTGGCAGCTGGTCCTTAGATTTCCAATGTTCACTAATACATAATGCAATACACTGCTTGTAATCACATACAAATTTCCCAATCTGGTCAATAGAGTTTCCATTAACATTGGTATTTAACTAACATTAAAGCAATTTTTTTGATCTGTTTTATTTATAATGGCAGCTAAACAACATTATTTTATGTTTTTTTACATAATTTAAAGGAAATGGCCTTTTCATAACATTTTATTGTTAAAAATCATGCAAATAAAAATTAGGTCAAACAAAATGTTAATTATGTATTTTGGAGCGAATAAAAATAAAATGATGGTAAAATTAGCTACGGTAATTTCGACCGAAGGTGACCGGTTTGTGCATTTGTTTTCTACGTGGTTTTCTAGCTTTTTAGTTTCTTTTTTAAAGACAGTTTTAATAGACATAATCAGTGGCGCATTTACCAAAAGGCTGAGTAGGCTGAAGCCTATGGCGGCGTTTTTAGGGGGCGGCACTTTTTTAGGTGGCGGCAGATTTAGTACTTATAAATAATTTGGTGGATTTAAAAGATTTGGAACTTTATTTAGTACGTAAAATTGAAAATGAGGACCTTTTTTTTGTCTTCAAAATTAATTAGGAAAGAAAAAGATAAACAAAGGGGCGGCGAAAATAAAATAGCCTACGGGCGGCAAATTTGTAAATGCGCCTCTGGACATAATTAAATTTATTCATTACCTAATAAGTGTGTGTTGTGTGATTAATTGGTGATGGCTAGTCGAGAAGGCAAGATATTAAAGTAGACTGTTAGGAGCTGTAAAACATTTTGTTTAAAACTTTATTAAAAGTTTTAAAGACGTGTTAATAAAAAATATTATATATATTTAATAGTTTTTTGACATACCGATAGATGGCGTAATGGACAATAAACTACTACGTTTCTGCAATATCTTCGCTTTTTATCGTTTAAACCCCATTAGACGAAAATAATTCGAGAGCGGTCTGCGGTAGGTGATCTCACTTAGCTTTGAAAGAAAAATCTTCGGCTAGTGAAAAATCTGCATCTCCAAGTTGGACAGTGTTCCGAGAGATGGTACTTTGCATTGCAAGGAAATTGCATGCAGTAAGGAGTTTTTTCCCATTTTAATTTTCAAATAAGATATCGCATCATTTTAGCTTTTAAAAAAAAGTATATGCGACAATTTTCGTCAATAAGACGTCAGCTTGCTGCTTGGGAGTATCAGCATTTGCCCACTTTTGTGTCTTTTTGTTATCTTTTTGCCAATAACTTATTAATGATGGATGCCATCATCTTAAACGCATTTTTTTGCCAATAACTTATTAATGACGGATGCCATCACTTTATCTGCAACATGTGGCCTAATAACGGCCAATTGCCCACTTTCGCGTCTTTTTGATACCTTTTTGCCAATGCCTTGCCATTAAAGAGTGTTGGCAATGCCGGCAAAAATGTTATATGGGTTGTGTTACTCGATTTTGAAATTTGGCACGAATGTATAGCTACATAGGATGCAGATTTCTGATGTTTCAGATTTTATGTGGCACATCCGGTTAAACCGGAAGTCCTCCCAACTTTGCTATTTTAAATGGAACGCCTTATATATCCGTTAAAAAATCAATTCTACAGAATATTCCAAGAAAAAACATATACCATATGATATACCTATATTATTTAGTTTTTAAGAAAATGGCGTCCGAAAATTTTATATTAACCCAATGTTAGTTTATATTTTTATAACCCATATGGCATTGGCAAAAAGGTATCAAAAAGACATCAAAAGGGCAATTGGCCGTTATTAGGCCACGTGTTACAGAAAATGTGATGGCATCCATCATTAATAAGTTATGATAAAAAAAAATGCGTTTAGGATGATGGCATTTATCAATAACAAGTTATGCTGAAAAAATGCATTTAGGATGATGGCATCCATCATTAAAAAGTTTTGGCAAAAATATGCCTTTTAGATGATGGCATTACATTATTTTTTCCTAATGACAATAAAATGCATTTTTTACCGTCCAGGGAACTAAAATGTGCATAACTAATGTACATGCATAATGTGTGTTTATGTACCAATAAAAAATTAAATACTATAATTTTGGAAAAACCATAAGAAATACAATAAAAATATTTAAAAAATACATTTCACTGAACAACTACTGCATTTAACTTTTTCTTGTATCTCTTATGGTTTAACCAAAATTATAGTATTTAATAACCTACTGCTTGCAATTACCTTGCACTGCAAGGTCGCCCCACTCGGGACACTGTCCAACCTGTAGATGCAAATTTTTACACTAGCCGAAGATATTTCCTTTAAAGCTAATAGAGATCACCAACCGCAGACCGGTCTTAATCTATTTTGGTCTTATGGGTACGGTGTAGGCGATAAAAAGCTGATAAAAAGCGAAGATGTTGAATAAACGTAGTAGTTTATTGTCCATTACACCATATATCGGTAGAGTTTTTTTCTATTTCAATTTTGTAGAATTATTAGTCTTATTTTTTTGTCATATATTTCAGTTGGATTTTGACACGAATCATATAATGTCACAACATTTTTCTGGCGGGTTTTCTAGACATGACGTCATTAGATTTTTATGAGCTAGTATGACGAAAACATTACGTCGAAAAGACGTCACTTCAACGAGGTCAAAAACACGCCATTAAAATGACGTTAAAATGACATCATAATTATGGTCTGATGACGTCCCATGACCAAAAATGACTTAAAAATATCTATTGATTATATTAGAATTTTGAATAAGTCGACGTGTTCGGTTAAAAAACTTTACGTTTTTAAGACTCCGCCCACCTAGGGTGAATAGGGCTGTCCACCAATTTAGATATTTTTTTACCATAAAATACAACCTTTTTAAATAGGTTAAACCATAAAATGTATTACCTTATATTGATTATAAGTCCTAGACGTTAAATTTTTTCTAAAAAAACAAAAATATGGACATAAAACTAAAAGGTTAAACCCAACATAAAACAATAAAATATTTTATAACATATTTTATATAAAAATACTATAGATAAATTAAATTTGTTTTATTACTAATAAAATGTTTAATATCTATACAGCTAATTTGCAAATATGGATATGGTTTGGTGCCACCTTGGCCAGAGCAATTTTCTCTTTCTCTCTCTATTTTTTTCTTGGTTTTGGTCCCTTCAGGTCCAATACACCACTCTCCCCCGTCCGGACTATGTTTTCCCGGGCTTCGTCGGCGGAAAATCTGGATAATCGAGCTCGTAGCTCCCTGAAATTCCAAAAAGACAACAAATAATTCAACAATCGATGCAATGCATAAATTGTCGGCTGTCAAACCAAGACCTGCTACACTGGTGTTACGTATAACCTTCACTTTCACTACTGACAGTTCCCATGGCACGCCCATCTATGTCCCGCCATTTGTGAAATACCTCGTGTTCACCACCAAACAGGATACCATTAGCTTATAGGAATCTTCGCTCACAGCGCTTAGATCCAGAAGAAAGATGCCGTCAATTTAGCGTGAATCTTTCCTTGATCCCCGAAGGTAAAAAACGTTCGTACGACACCTCTAGTCGCCACTCCGGGAAGAACTTTGTAGTTGTGATTATAAAATATCAGAAATAGGTAAGGGTATAAATTATTAACAAATGAGATTTCTCCCTTTTAACAGCACATTATATAGGGCGATTAAAAATTATTCATTTTGTCAATTTTTTTATCACCCCGTAGGATCTATTGCTTACAGTAAAAACAACGGTTAATATAAAGTTATAGCTTCACGTTTTCTTAACATTTTCTTTTTTTAATTGTTTTAATAACTTAATTATTAAAGAGATTTGGCCATTTAAATCAAAGCATTTTTGTATTAAAGCTTATGAAAGAAATCGAGTATATGCGATAATTGTTTTGAGTAGTGTACTTATCTATCGTAGTAACCTTAAAATTTTTACAGAAGAAAAAATAAATCCACCTGAATTCAAAACATTTTTTGACGACTGAAGGATTATATTCTATATGGAAAAAAACCCTTACCATATTGTCAAGACACATGCCTATTGTTATCCCTTTTCATTTTTCTACTTCGTTAGATGTAATAAAGGAAGATGAATTTATAGAAAGCCTTCTCGACCATTTCTTTTGTTATTTATTAAAGGCACTGGCTAAACGACCGCCGGCATTTTTGCTCAATTATAAGAAGAAACCGCCGTCCGGCGGTTTTTTTATCTACGTATTTAAAAACCACCGAAGAATAATTAGAGTTAATCTAACCTTAATAATTATTTATTTTGCGTGCCGTAAGCGTTTTGAATAGAATTCATAAAACAATGCATGGGATATATCTACTATCCAAATTTTATTTTAATATTTAAAAGAATGAAAATGTCTTAATGCTGGGCCACAGGCTAGCTATACCGGTAGGGCAAATTTCCTCGGAAACCACTAATCCGATTTTAAAAATAGAAAAGCTATTAAATAAAGAATTCAAAGCCCTTTAAGAAAAAGTATCACTTGACCCTTTTTTCCATTTAAACTTTTGACACGTCTGTTGTAGAAGGGCAGGGAATAACCTAAATAATCAAGCTTTGACACAAAAATAAAAATGTATGCTTCTTTCTTTGATTTAAATGCATCTTACATTACCCTGTAAAATCACGAGGTTAATGCAACCTAGTAAATTAGATCGATTCTTTTTTTTTTATCTTTGGGCAAACCACGAAGGCTTAAAGCCTAAATACTAACGTACCGTGGGTGTCTTAAGCGAGGTAAGAGGGAGTTTGTTGACACGGGACTTAAATACTTGAAGATCTGGGGGAAGGAAAGACCTCCGCGGGCAGCAGGTTCCACAACCTAGAAACTCTACGGATAAAAGAACGAACAAAGTGGGAAGTTCGGGGCCTGTCCAGTTGAGTCGAAAGAGAAATCCAAGCTTTTTGAAGCTGCCGTGGCTATAGATACAATGTGTTTATGCCAGTTAAGGTTACTTTCAAATGTGACTCCCACAAGATTAAAGGTTTTTTTGATCTGTAAAACTTGGCTTCTCATAAGTAGAGGATGAGTATTTGATGACTCTTTTCGCGACAAGGAACATGATTGTGTTTTGGATGCATTAAAATGGACGAGATTTTAGCGCCCCAATCCAATATTAAATTAAGATCCTGCGAAAGAGATATCTGCATCGCTCTGCGTTTGTTTTCCAAGTCTGGTTTAGTAATGGGTTTAGGAACCTGAAAACTGGAGTGAAGGGTACTATCGTCGGCGAAACTATGAATGGAATTAGTTGTGGACGAGAGAAGGTCGTTGATGTGAAGAAGAAACAATGTTGATGCCAGAACTGAGCCCTGAGGGACTCCAGCATTTACTTGGTGAAAGGTTGAAGAATGGCCGTCCACAATAACTGATATACGACGATCAGATAGATAACTAGAGAGCCAAGTACAGAGTTTAGTTGAAAGACCATAGGAGGAAAGTTTATTAAGAAGTGCGGCATACCAGGACCAGGAATGTTATCGCCCTGTCGAGCGTATTTTTTTAACACGCTTTTATTAACTTGGGTTGTAACTATCAATCTATCTATCCATCTGGCTATGTTTGTAACGGAATCTTTGAGCCTAATTTTAACCAACTTCCAGCTATTCGATTTCTTTGAAACTTTGCACACTTATTAATGACCCATGACAATGCAATAATCTGCAAAACAGGAAAAAAAAATTCCATTATATTATAAAAACAACACCTGGGTTGCCATCTGTTGGCAACAATCCAAACTTTGCTACTCAATTGCGAAGAAATTTTTTAGTGGGTTGCCATCTGTTGGCAACATTTCAAACTTTGCTACTCTTGTTCACTAAAAAATTTTTTCGCCATTTTGTCAAGAGTAGCAAAGTTAATTGATATAACGAACTAAAAAATGAAAAATAATTAATAGTTTAAAAAACTAAAAAACACGCTTTTATATGCAACCGAACTAAAAATTAGAAAATAATTTTTCATTAAAAAAAATATTGTCATTTCATAGTAAAAGCGTGGGGTGCTTAATATATTAAATGTTATAATTATTATATTTGCCAATATCTATGATGGAAAAGTTATGAAAAAATAGTAAAATGCCACCCCACGCTTTTTACTATGAAATGACAATATTTTTTTAATGAAAAATTATTTTCTAATTTTTAGTTCGGTTGCATATAAAAGCGTGTTTTTTAGTTTTTTAAACTATTAATTATTTCTTTTTATATCTCTCATTTAATACGTTTTTCCTGGTCAAAAGCTTTGGATATATCAAAAGCAACGATCTGAGACTCACCTAGAAGACTTATTCCAGCAGTGTTAAACGAAGGAAAGAAGATCTGCTGTAGGCGAAATCCATACTGCCTGTCATGCAAAAATTTGTGTTTTTTAAGTACTTAAGAATTTGTGAATTAATTAGTTTTTCCATTACTTTACAAAGAACTGAAAAAATTGAAATTGGTCTATAGTTAGATGGAAGAGATTTAGATTCTTTCTTGGGAATAGGTTGAACACGTGCAGCGTTCCAGCTCTTCGGAAAGATACCTGTGTCGTGAGAAATTCGAAAGAGCCGATTTAAGATTGGTGTAAGTTCTGGAGCACATTTTTTAAAACGATTGCTGGTATGCCATCCAGCCCAGACGATTTCTTGGTATTAGGGGAAGAAAGGATACGCTTAATGTGTTTTACCTTAAAAATAATATCGGGCATTTTATGAGGAACTGGGGTAACCGGTGGAATTGGATGATTTACGAGAGGGTTAAGGGTTGAATTGGCAGCAAATTGTTTAGCAAATAATTCTGCCTTTCCTTTAGCGGTAGAAACAATTTCATCTTCCAAAGCTAGTGACGGATTCTGTATAAATAAAGGCTTCACGTAACAAAGGATTAGTAGTTCTTTATAATAGGAATTAAAAAAAAAAAACATACACTAAAATATGTTTTCAAAACCATAAGCTTTATTACTCTTAAAGAGATGTACAATTTCATTATAAAAACAATAAACAACATAACCTATATTCTGTTTATAAAAGTATCAATTATTACTAATAAAATAAAAAAATAAAAAAACAAATAAAATTTATTTTAATTAAATTAAAATAAACTTGTCAGATTTTAAACATTTAGTTTTGACACAAAACAGTTAACACTCATAGGGATCACATCAAAATTTAGCCCATATTTAAGGCTTTATATTGACTGTTTTTTTTTTTAATTTTTAGTTAATACCATACCGTTTATGATTTATTAACATTATTTCAAAATCTAGCGTCAATCGCTTTGGACTAGTATATATATATATATATATATATATATATATATATATATATATATATATATATATATATATATATATATATATATATATATATATATGTATATATATATATATATATATATATATATATATATATATATATATATATATATATATATATATATATATATATATATATATATATATATATATATATATATATATATATATGTATATATATATACAGAGTGGCCCACCATATTCGACACGGTCTGTAGCTGGATAACCATGGGGTTTTTAAAAAAGTAAATACTGGAACCTGGAACATTTACATGTCGGATAAGACCACAGTATAAAATTACTTTAGTCTATACAGGGTGTCTCAAAAAAGTGTGACGTATCAAAGTTATATTTTTTTAAATGGAACACCCTATATTTTATGACGGTTTTACATTTTACTTTAAAAAATAACTCAAGTTTGTTCATAGTACTAAGTGTCTAATTTTATTCGTTTGAATGATATTTGATTTTTTTAAAAATGCAGATGTAAAATTAAATTGATTTTACTTTAACACTTTTAACACTTTAAACTTTAAAATATGTAACAAGATTAGAAGAAGTCTGCCATATCATACGTAGGTCAAATCAAGATCAAATATTGTACAGGGTGATCAAAAAATAATTTCAATTTTTAGAAAATCAAATAGCCATATCTCTCTTATTTTAAATGGAACACCCTGTATTATTTTACGTTACATGATGACAAATAAAATACTCTTTCAAATGGTGTATAGGTTGCCTATACCTATCTTTTGTGCTTTTTAGTAAAATCTGTTTTAACAAATTTTTAGTCCAAATGTTTATTTAAATTAAAGTTAAAACATAGCAGCCATTAATATTTTTCTTAAGAGAATAACAACGACCATTTATTGATTACTAGTGTTTTAGTCAGTTTAAAAGAAATTTCAATGATTTTAAATAAAAACCCTTATTCTACAACAAGATGATATAATACTGGTAGGATGTGAAGAAAATGGTTTACTTTAGGCTTAATCCTGAAAAATATTACAGGAGAAACCATCTGATAACCTTAATAGTTGCTTTATAAAATTTGACACAGTGATTATGGATAATGAAAGAAACGAGTTATAGGTCACAGAATGTCGTCATAACTGACCAAAGGCATTATTACGATTGTTTAAAAACACAAGTTTTATCATTACCACATTCAGCTGAAAAAGGTGTTATTGGAAGTAGCATTATAAGCAACTAATGATTTTTTTTTCTGTGAATTTTAAAAAGAATGGCAGATAATACAAAATCTTTTTATTTTGTGCTTTTTTCAACAAATTTACATTTTACAATAACGGCTAAGTAAATAGGCATAGCTATATCCTAGCCTATTTACATTTAAATAGACATTTGGAATAAAAATATGTTAAAACGGAATTTACTTAAAAAGTATAAAAGATAGGTATAGGCAACCTATCCATTTGAAAGAGCATTTGGTTTGTCATCATGTGGTGTAAAAAAATACAGGGTGTTCCATTTAAAATAAGAGAGATATTGCTATTTGACTTTCTAAAAAATTGAAATTATTTTTGATCACCCTGTATAATCTATGATCTCGATATGGCCTACGTATGATAAGGCAGACTTTTCCTAATCTTGTAACAAATTTTAAAGTTTAAGGAGTTTATATTGTTAAAATAAAATTAATTTAATTGCACTCCTGCATTTTGAAAAAAAAATCAAATATCACAAAAACGAATAAAATTTGACACTTGGTATTATAAACAAACTTAAATTTGAAACATCTTGTATAAAGTAAAATAATTTTAACTGTGGCCTTATCCAACCTGCATATGTTTCAGTACTTACTTTTTTTAAAACCCCATGGTTATCCAGCTACAGACCGTGTCGAATATGGTGGGCCACCCTGTATATATATATAGACTTTTTAGTTAATGAATATTTTTATAAATTGAGTTTAAGTTAAGATTAAAAACGGATTCTTCTAGGGTACAAAACTTTTGAAATAGATTTTAAATAATGTTTATCAAAAGTCTACACTTTTTAAAGGTAGGCGTCCACTAGAGACGGACGGGTCCGACCGCTGGCACTTTGCCTGACTTGTAAACAAGTCTGAGTGCGTCTATTAGCAGCGCGTCGCATTGGAGCAGACGCGGCAGGGGATTTATGTATTCAAGACATTTTCCGTTTTCCGTCCGTCTCTAGTGGACGCGTACCTTAATAGTGCATGCGCCAATACGTATTTTTCACACTGTCGTAGAGAAAAACTATATTGAAGCGTATGGTACCGACAAAAATTAACATGAATAACATGTTTTGGCATGCAACACATATTAGTCTTGTTGTGGTTAAGAATATCTTAGATATATCCTTGATTACACAACATGGAGAGTATTTTTCTGAAATGCACAACCTGCAATTATTCCTAAAATAACATGCAAAGTTAAACTTGTGTCACTTACAGAGTGACATGAGAAAAATCAACAATTATACAAATATAAAGTAACTAAAATTAAAAATGGTGCAAAATTTTTGGTTGATATAATTGCATTATCGATATCGATAAAATGCCTAGTACCTATGCCCTAGAATAAGGATAACCTTATATTAATTTTACCAAAAAAAGTTATTTTTTGTTTTAGACAACTTTTCTTTAATTTTCGATATTGTGAAAAATAAAGGTCTTTCCTCTTGAACAATAGAGAGATATGGGTACTTTGGTTACCGCCTACGTTCGTTATTTACGTAAGGCGCTATTTAAATATCGCATACGGTATTTAGTGTTTGTTTTTAGAGATATGGAAGACGCCGTATTACGAACGGTTAATTCGACCTGTCTGCGAATTTACAAAATTATTTCCACCAGCGAATCGCGCATAACTTAACTGTCATAATGGTGCTTACGTTAATACCTCATGACGTTACAGCACCCCATATCTCTCTAATATTAGA